>VXBJ01001916.1:648342-693991 GCA_013400055.1 Nycticryphes semicollaris
TAATTATATTTATTTATTTTATCACTTTTTTTTTTTTTGAGGGGGAGTCTAATATCATGGGATTACAAAGCCATGCATGCCTTCAGTTGTTCTATTTTGGCATTAGTTATTCAGTGTATCATTGTGCCTGGATGAACCTCGTTATCTCTGGTGTCCAAAGGCAGTATTTCTGTAATGAAGGCTTAACTATGTAAAGTGACCTAGAGTTTAAGGAAGTGGATGTTTTTGTGTTAAATTGCTGCTGCACCCTTAAATTACTTTTATTCCTAATGTGAAATGTTATAAATTGTTTTGAAGGAGGATAAATTGAATATAAAATACCACATTAGCAAGATGAAGCGAGTATTTCAAACTACCACTAGCAATATCTATTATATTTTGTTTTGCTGTTTCCCTTGGGTAACTACTAGTTTCCTTTGTTTTCTCATGTCTGAAACAGGATACAGCTCAACATAGCACTTTCTTACATCCATTTAGGAATTAAGTGGACTTCTGAGGATTCCCACCATCTGTTTTAGTTTATTTTTACACTTTATCATAAAATATATATTTCCTACTTCCTTTAGTAACCTGAAGAATATGTCATATGTAGGCAGAAAGGTTATAGGGAATGAACTGGCTTCTGTCTCTGGAATTGCTGTTTTGCTCGACACAAGGATCACAAACTTGTATGAGAGAAAATGCAGGTCCTAAAACAGACAAGCTGTGAGTACAGTACCCAAAAGGGGTTCCTCTAGTACAAATACATTCTGTAAAAGACCTCTCTTTTAATATGTAGTGTCCTCACTCTAAATCTGAATACTAATAAAGGAGTCTTCTCGTTATATTGAGAAATTATGTTTTCATGAATTCAGTTTACCAAAGCAAATCTTGCTTACTATTAGAAATTCAGAAAGGGTTTTATCTGCAAAAATATTCATATAAAATCGGATTTTAAATGAAATCATAGAAGTAGTGTTGCAGCTAGAATGGGTGAGGGCAGTATGCATGAGAAAAATAAAAAGCCAGAAATGTTGAAAGCAGTCTTCGATTTTTTTTTTTTTCAATTACAGTTCAATAATTAAATTATATGTTCTATGTTTCAAGAGAGAGAATAAAAGAATACAGATAGGTGGTACTATGCATGGTACAACTTCTCCAAGTAGACATGAAGAGCAGGAATAGGTTAGGAGGAAGCTCACATCTTTCAGTACGTCTCCCTTCCAGTGTGTTGTACTTGAATGGTGCTTGTCCTTGGGCTGCATTGCCATGTTAGAGTAAGGCAAGGCGATGTCATTTTCCAATTCTCCAGTACTTACTGCAGATATTTTCTTTTGCTCTGAAGAGTATATGTGTTCTTAAAGTCTAGTTCAATGTTTTCTTCAGGCAGCCATCATATCAGCTGAAGAGATGATGAACTTCAGCCTACTCAGCATGGCTTGCATTTGCTTTGCTGCCAAAATTTCTGGCTCGCTTTAATCCCTTTTAGTCAAAATAAACTGAACTAGCCAAGGCTGCGTAATCTATTTCTTACCTCATTTTGTTAAAAATAAGGTAAAGAATGTTCAGAGACGTAGTTTGGAAGGTATATCTGAGGAGTTGAAGATATTGTGGATAAATGTGTCATGTAGCTGCTAAGAGTGTGCTCAGAGGTGAAATGTCTGTTAGATCTTTATTCAAAAGAAGATACTGAAATAAGTTTTAACTCAGCATATGGTTCTTGCCACAACCTTATAATCCAGAACCTCTTCTCGTTTCAGCACTTTAGATGTCATTTCTACCTGTGTACTGTCTTCCTGTGATATAAATTGTTAGCATTTCAAACAAGCAGATTGGATTGACGCACATATGGTACGTGCCTGTGCATTTGTACATTAGGTAATACTTAGACCAAAAATCCTAAATAAGCATGAAAGACTAGGAGTGTGTAAGACCAGGAGACGTTCTTGATGTAATCATATGGCTTTCAATCTTTTGCAATCTTCATTTTTAATAAGCATACCATCTTGAATATGATTTAAAAATTAAAGACAAGATGTACACAAGTATCTTTAGCAGTGTATTATGACTCAGTAGCAATATCAGAATCTCTTTTTCTTCTCAAAACTGCATATTTTGGTCAAATTATGATTATATTGTCTTAATATGGTGAAAGAGCTGCCAATGCAATGTAAAGTTGCAAATATGAATCCAGGTTTGTTTAACCTGTAGAGAATTAATGATGTGATGCCAATAAGATGGAGTAATTGCTTTAAGTTGGTAATTTACATAGTTTAAACAGGGGAGCCTCTAGACTTTAAATCAGTACAATTACCACATTGTCTGCTTTTAAAAGAAGTGGAAGGTTTATAAACTCACAAAGCATGTTAATTATGCGAGGTTAGCATAAATTATGTTATTTTTGGCAGTCTTTCAAAAATTACCCCCTTCAAGACTACATGTTTAATTATGTTAAGTCTGTATTAATATGTCTTTTATATAGACCTTTTTTTTTTTCTTTGCAAAGAAGGAAATAAGGATAGATATAATTACTGCATTAAAAAAGTTGAAATCTTATGTGATTTTACAACTGAAAATATTTCTGAAAATGTTGTCTGCTGTGTGATGAACTTTGGGTATGAATTTGAATGTGTATTCCTTTGTGCTTCAAGTTACACAGCTAATGTATTTAGGTAATATTATCTCCCCACACTGACTTGCAAGGCTGACTTTAAAGCTTTATATCAGGCAGACTTTGTGAAGTGCAACTTTTCTTGCGTTTCTTCCTCCTCAAGGATCTATGAAGTAAAACCGCTGAACTTAATATTAGTTTAGTTGGTCAGGTTTTATGAGGCATCTTACGTATGTACTTTTCAGTTTGAAAATTTAATTTTGGACCAAATGTCCATCCCAGCTGGATTAATTTTTCTGAGGTTATCATCTGATAGGGGGTTGTGAAGTGACCACGTCTGAAAAGTTGGTCTGGGGAGTTTTAGTACTGTCACTGCCTTGTTCACCATTGGAGAGTGTTTTATTTGTTGTTTTTTATTTTTTTTTACTTTCTAAAACGTTTTCATTTTTTACCATCAAAGCATGAAAATTGCTTTGACTGGAGCATGTTGTTGATGGAAAACATGCAGCTCCACAGCTGACTGGCTAATCATTATAAAAGTGATCAACCAAAAAAGGACAAATAACCAGGTGCCAAGTAGTTCAATTATTTTGACAATTTGCCATAAAATCATTATGTTGATTTCTTCTTTGATACTTCACTGAGATTTAATAACTGTCATAGCAAATGGGGCATGAAATATTTTTAAAACCTCAGTAATCCCAAATATGGAAAATTAAAATTTTATTTTGTTTCAAAGGTTAAGTACTGCCATGTGTTTCCAAAGTTCTGAATTATCTCTTTACTGTCTGATATTTGTTCAAGGGACCTTGCTTTAATGCTTGTTTCAAAATGACCTTTCCTCCCATCCACCTTTTTAAGTGTTAACGGCTTGTTGAAGAAATAACTTTTTAGACAGAGGCAGAGAGGCCTAGAAAAATAGAAATGGTTAGATTTTGTTAAATGCAAAAGATTTTCTTAAAACTTCTGTATATGTTTTGTATGAGTGAGTGTATATTATGAGTATATGCTCCATATGTGTTACATATTTATGATAAAATATTGACTACAAAATTAATGGCTGCTTCTCTCAGTTTTGTTTGTAATTACTGTATTACAGAATTACCACTGTGGAAGGAAAGTTGGCAGTCATGAAAATGTTCAAGTCCATTAGTCCAGGAGATAGTCAATTGATCAAAAGTCTGTTATTCATTGCTTTCTCTTGCTACACTAACTTGAACATAGAAGACAGGAGGAAGCCTATTGAAAGGCACACAAAGGTTTTAGTAGGAAATCCATTTGAAGATTTCCAGGTTTATTGTTTATGGTTCATAATAATAACTGCTTATATGTTTAAGGGTTTAAAATATGTTTTGTAGTAGATATTTCTGTTCTGCTTATTTCAACGTTATATGAAATACTTAAAACTTCTGCTGGCCTTCATTGTTCAAAAGTGACATTGTAACCAGAGATCAAATTAAGCTGTTTGTCCCTAATGGAAATGGAGAGTGCTGATGTATTTTATTTGTGTGTTATACAGCATAAAAAGGCTCTTCCCTGGGATTGGATTCATGGGACATCATCAGAGTTTTAAAAAGAGTTCTAGATAGCTCACGTATTTATCCCATCTACCCTTTCACCTGTGTATATAATATGTTTGCGTGTTGTATTTAATTTTTAAAAGTGACAANACTTTTTTAGTTGTTCTTTGTCTTGAATACAGAGCTTTAGGCATGAGCATTTACTTTTTAATTTTTTTTATTNACAAGACAGGTAAGTGTCTAATAAAAGTTCCTAAGATAATTTTGACTTTCCCTCATGAAAGAGAAATACAGCTATCACAAGACATTTTACAGCTTGTGTTATTGTTATTGGCTTATCTTACTTGCTTAGTCTCCTTACTAGGGGAAGGTTATTATTATAATTATTATTTTTATTACTTTTTTAGTTGTTCTTTGTCTTGAATACAGAGCTTTAGGCATGAGCATTTACTTTTTAATTTTTTTTATTAAAGACAATTTGATTTTCAGTCTGCAAGGACTGAATGTGTACTGTGTCCCATGCCCATTCGTTTACACTTTGTGTGTTTGAATCACTGTATTACATAATAGCCAGTGATTTAATTACGCAACCAGAATGTTGTAGGTACAACAGGCATGATTGCCTGGTTGCTATGGGAAGATGAAATCATTTTGAATTTAAAACGCTCATCGAAATGGGAGAGGAAGTGGATTAGGGTGATTGTGCAATTACAATTTTTAGCCCAGGCACTGCAGCGTGAAAAACAAGTATGTCCAGTCTGCTTTGCCAAAGACATTCTCTAGAGCTATTAGTATCTATATAGAAAGAGTAACTTGAAAAATTTGTCATTTGGATAATTATTTTAGGTATTGGATTCTATAAAACAAAGCTTGTGTAAGTGGATAAATGCATGGTCATTTATTAAAAGGATTGGACAGTTGTGTCTGCAAACATGCAATGTAGCTACATCCAAATGAGTCCACAGAGTCAATGGGCTAAGTCCTTCCAAGAATAGCAGAACTGTTACTGAGCACGATACTGTTAGAACCTTAGAGGAAGATGTAATGTCTTGTTTTCCATGATGCACCCAGTAAAGAACAGTGCAGTTGGCTCTGGAAAGGATGCTTTTTAGTTTACCTGTTCAGTATTTTCTCAAGTTATGCTTGTTGATCTAGTAAAGCACTTACTTTCATACCTCCTCTTTCTAAAGAAATCATCACAACAGTCTGTTTTTATGCCAGCTAATAGCCCCATCCCCATTAGTGCAGATTGCTAGTTTACTGTGTTTTGGAGGCAGTGAAAACAAAATCATTTGTTACTATGTTTGTTTATTCTAATGTGTCTACCACAGTGTTTAGGTCTCTAGTTTAGGGGACTAACTTCATTCAGAACTGTTAAATTAGAAAGTCTTATGATCTCTGTTTCATAGATCGAAAACTTAAATGCAAAAAGACTAAAACGAAATACTGTGGTGTTTCAGTGTAGAGGTAGGCCAGCAAGTAGTTTTCCAGCATCACCTGTAAATAGTGAATTCTTGATTTTTAGAGATATAGCCAGATTTAGGACAGTTGGGTATCTTTAAAAAGAGATTTTGAGGAAAACCTTATATGCCGCTCATATTCTCTGTATTTCAAGCCTGGATTCATTTAAATGATTAAACTGGCTTCTCTCTCTCTCTTTCTCTTTCTTGTTTTGAGCCTTCTCTGGGAGAAACCACTGAAGTGTAGTGTGTGTAGTAGGAAGCAGTGTAGACTAAAACTGCAAATTGTTTGTAGCCAAGTGGTTATAACTTACCTGAGATACAGAACACAACTGTCACATTTGGAAAGGATGCTGAATTCTTACTCCAGGATCTCATGTTTTAACTGGTGTATGTTCAGGACTAAACTTTCTCATTGGAACTGTTTGACTGTGTATGAATAACTTACTGACTTGGAGGACAAAAATGAGAAAAGCAGTATCTATATCTCACCAGTTAATTACATCCCTCTTTAAGGTAAAATATAAACTCACTTTTTTTTTTTTTTTTTTTTTAAATTAGAAGGAGNTTTTTAAATTGGCAGGAGCTAGATGAGTTTTCTCATTTTGAGCAGCATAAGATAGTTCCTAAAGGAGATACTGAGTGGTTCAGATATATCCATGGAGCAGGGCCTTAAAATGACAGTAAGGAACCCTAATGTAAATGGTTTTATATCAGGTGACATTTATATAAGTCATCAAATATAACGAAGTGTCCTGGTCACCAGGATAAGTTGGCATTAGTGTGTAAGTTAAGCAGGTGACATATAGTGACAATGACACATGACACTGGCAGTGACATGTGGAGAGTGGATTGAACATTTTATTATCCTTCCAGGCTGAATGAATCTATCAAATAGAAATGAGAGGTATATTATCTTTCTGTTGTCATGACATACAACCACTGAGTTGTGTAATAGGAGGGAGAGTCTCCCACAGACAAGATTACTGTAAGACCTTTTTGGTTTTGCACTTAGTGAATAGCTGAATTGTGCTGCCAGTAGCAGCACAAAGCAATCTCCTTATTTTGTGTCTCATATTGATTGATGTGATGACTTTTTTTTTTTTTTTTTAATATACTAGAAGCTGTATTCTCAACTAGATTGCAATCAAGATAGAGACACTGTCTCTACCGTTACTTCATCCTCAGTCTTTCATTGTACTGTAAAGTGCGTTTCAAGCCTGACATTATTGCAAAATTTAGGAACACTCCTTCAATATAATAAAGGTGAGGATAGAGTCCTAAATTCCTAGAATATTACAATACTGGTGTTTAATATATATTTGCTTTTTATTTGGAAGTTCTGTTTACATTTGCTGGAGGAGGTGGATGTCTGGAGTTTACCAGTGGTGGCCTTTCTTTTCCCCACTCTGGATTGACTACTGCAAAGCACTAGATTTTTATATTTAGTGTAGTGACTGAGAGTTCTTATTATTTAGGACTAGAAAAAAATACTTATTTTGCTACGTATGCCTGTAATGCAAGAACAGGAACAATTCTTGTTGGTGGTGGTGGGATCTGGGGTTTTTTGTTTATTTTTAAGGGTCGCAAAATTAGGTCGAGTGGCAAAAGAATGAGTCTTCACTATTATAGTGATGTAGTTATTCCTTGTTTTGGACAGAGTGATTTTCAGTCCCCTTCCTTTAAGGGCATTAAATGCATGATAGTTCTTTAGACCCTAGGTTTCAGAAATCCTTTGATATTAGGATGTAATTACCTTTGCATGCCTTTGTTTCTCTTCAACGACGGACATTTGGACATCTGTATCTTACTATTTTAAAATGTCCAATATATATAGCCTTTTGTTGTCACTAGACCAGTTCTCTTCATGTGGTCCTGACTGTTCATAGCAACTTTTAACAGGTCAATTTTCTTTCTATTTCTAATCTCTTATCTTTCCTAATAATGAACTGAGCCTGGATTTTCAGTGACATCTAACTCAGCAGAATAAATCCGGCTGAACTGCTCCAGGATTTGCTCCCCTAAATTCATTAGACATATTTGAGAATATCATCTTATGTACTGAATTTGAAATTCTTGCTTTATTCCTTGAGGAAAGCGTAAAGTGAAATAGCAATTTCTTCACATTTTTGAAAAAGAAAATAATATATGACACTGCTTTAGCTTATAGGCACAAACTTTTCTATCATTGCTTTCAGAAATGAGGGCCTCCTGAATCATGCAACATAAAGATAGAGTTGGTACCAGTTCACCAAGCCATGTTTTTAACGTTGTTCCATACTATCAATAGTAACTTGTTATTTTAGGATAGATTTATTAATAAATAAGAATTTTAATTATAATAATATGAATGACTCATGAGTAGAGCAAATAAGTCACCCCGCCCCAACTCCCTTTCTTTTTTAAATTTTTTTTTTGTTATTTTCCCTCCTAAGTCTACTCCCTGTTACTCATTTGTTCTTTCATGTTTAAAGTTCCAAGTTACCTTCTGGGTGAAGTTACCAAGTGTGTTCTTTATCAGCAGTTTTTAAGTCAGGAAAAACTCAAACCTAATTATTGCAAGCGTTTGAAACCTAAGAGCGGACAGCAGCTGCAAAATCAATTAATTTTAATCATTTATGCTGCATAATATGGTAAATTTATGCACCTCAGCATAGTAAAAGCAAGGCAGTGTTCTCAACACTGTAACTGGGAGCTTGTAGATTCTTAAGGAATGTATTTGTTTTCTATCAGCCCACAGTGTAAAGAAATCTGAAAACAAACCAAACAGTACTAGATTTCTGTTCAAATATATTGTAGATACATGTTTATGTACATATGTACATATATATGTACATAAACATGTATCTATGTATCATCTAACATATGTACATTGTGAACTGATGCCCACTACTTAATTTAATACTTGGTGACAAAAGAAAAAATATTCTCAATATAAGGTTGAAAAATAAATGGAGCAATCTGCTTCAATATGTTAAGGCAAAAGTGGTACTAAATTTTCTGTACTGGATGTGATACAGATACTAATGAAACCTCTGGGAAGATGTCAAACAGGAAAAACCCGTGGTGGCGTGTAAGATGGGTGACCTCTTTGTTCTTCAGTAATCCAAAGTGACTGTGTGATTGTCAATAGATAATGATTTCTAAGAAAAAATTCTATGAACTCCAGTATGTGAGCTCTATAGAGATCATTAACCCTAATGGATCTTCATTATATATTATGACAATGCATTGGTCAGTAATATCAGCAGCTAATAGTTCCTTGATTTTATGCTAATTAATGATTTTGTATTATGCAAAGAAATTAAATAACCAGGATTGGTTTGCTTCTATCCACAACCTTTTGCTTTAATCATGAACCTTGACTTTGAGCTCTGCTTTTTCACAGCAATCCAGGTGTCCCTCAACTCTTCCTGAAAGTTTCACTTCAGTTGTCGTCTTTTGGGATGTGTTTGTATTAAATTCCACTGAGTACAGGGAACTTTGAAAATGTGATCACAGAAAGCATTTCAAGACTTTGAAGATTCATAGGTAAGACTCTTTCCATAAGGAATATGGCATGTAAGTGATAAACATCAAGAAAGCAAATTCCTAAACTTGAATAAATGCAGTGAAATTCTGTCCCTTGTAAAGTTACCACAAAAGCTCAGCTTTTTTGTCAATTAGGACATGATCTCATTTAAAATTTTCCTTTTCCTGCACTGCTAGTAAGAATAATGGACCATATCTGCAGCCTAGTTTGGGGCATCTGTCAGTGTGTCCCAGTTTGGTGACACAGGATTGGTTTTTCTTTCAGCGATTTGGCTTTTTTGGTAGGATCTGTTTNTTCTAATAATTAAAAAAAATATATATAATGTAGTGAATCTTCTTATAATGAGTGCTAATATCTTTATTTTGAAAGTTTTTATCTGTTCCAATCATAATTAATATACTGACTCATAATATTGAGATTTCTTTTTAAAAATGCACTGGAAAAAAAAGCTATTTCATTATACTAANTGGCTTTTTTGGTAGGATCTGTTTTAATGCTTAAGAAAACTGCATTTCTAGTGTCTGAATTAAGGAAAATAATTACTTTAATAGCCAGCTGTGATATGTGGGTATCAAGGTCTCAATATTTTTTGAGCTAGCAAGGTGCAGGGATGAGGAAGAGCGAGACCTGGGTACTTGACACAAGCTGGCCAAGAGAACTATTTCATACCACGAACATCACACTCAGTATAAATTCGAAAGTTTGCTCAGGAAAGATCCTGAGAAATTCTTACCCTGGTGTGGGACTCCTGAGACCTTCCCCTTGTCCTGAAGCCATAGAGCTCACAGTGTCTGGCACTTGCTGTCCACTGCTGGGAGTGCACAGCTTTCTGCTGATAGAATTGGCCAAGTACAGAACTTGTATATTGTAACTGGGATCTATACTGGTTCTTTAATATCATTAATAATTTTGTATTGTTCTATTAAATCTGTTTATGTTTCAGTCCTTGGCTTTTCTTGGTATTTTTCCAATTTCCCTTACCCAGGTAAGGGAAAGTTAAGGGTTCATCAGGTTATAAAATAATAATCTAAGCCACAATAAATTGTTGTGGATTCTTCAAACCATAGCATAGTGTATGAGGTTTTTTGTTTGTTTTTATTCAGAGTTTATTTCTTGTAAATACGTAAAAGACTTTAAGAAATTCTTAATTTTTTCATGTAACTAAGGAAAAAGGTCAGTAGAGATGGATGTAGTAATATAAAATGGCAGCAGAATTCGTTACTGAACATTGGTATGCTTTCTTGATAATAACTATGGAATTTGAAATCACTTTTCAAGGGACATAACCCATAGACCTTTGCACAGAATTTGTCTCCTGTTCATGTGCTGCTTCGCTTTAGAAGTGTTACAGAAACTGTCAATGCCTTAGTAATTCTCTGGAAGAACTATTCTTTCCAGTTCTCTGTTGGTTTATTGACTGCATGTCCCTTTCTTTCTAAATTGTTTTGAATATGCAGGAGTTACCATGATTAACAGCTGTCAGCCTAACCAGTTATACAAATAGCACTATCTTAGAAATGTTGTTGCTTTTGATATATGTGTCCATAAAATGAAAGGCCAAGCCAAGCATTTCATTTAGAAGCCTAAATTCATGGGCAGGCAATGTCTTATGTTTTCTAATAATTAAAAAAAATATATATAATGTAGTGAATCTTCTTATAATGAGTGCTAATATCTTTATTTTGAAAGTTTTTATCTGTTCCAATCATAATTAATATACTGACTCATAATATTGAGATTTCTTTTTAAAAATGCACTGGAAAAAAAAGCTATTTCATTATACTAATGGTTTTCTCTTGATGAAAATAATTATCAGAAATTTAATTTAAAAAGATAAATTTAGTTAGATTTAATGCAATTCATTTTTTAATTAAAAAATAATTTTATCTCTTGGGTTTTCTTTGCTTCTTTTTGTGTTCTTTATTTGCTTTTTCTTTAAAACCTCTTCCTGTTAACTACTACCCCTTTTTTCTCTTCTGAAAACATGTATAGCATCACAAATAGACATTTTATTGATGGCTACCCTCTGTCACGTCTACTATTTGATGAAAATTACAATTACAAACCTTGTGGTCTTACGTGGTTTTGATTGTCTTTGGACTTTAAGATGTGACCACAGTATAATTTCTTACAGGTTCATTTAAAAGAATAAATATTAAAAGAAAAATAATATGAAGTTACACTTAAGTTTTTAACATGCTCTGCTAAAATTACCTGCGAGAAATAATACCGCTCTGAGGTATAACTTACTACAAATTGCATGGTAAAATATTTCTAAACTTTATATAAATGTAGGCTCAGCATTTGAGAAAGAGCCACCTCTGGAAGGCACCTCGACACTATACTTGCACAGAATAGGACAAAATGTATAAAGAACAGCCACAGCTATGACAAGACGGACGTATTGCGAACATATACTTATAAAATATTTTAGTCTTTAAGAAAAAAAAACCCAAAAAAAAAACCAGTGAAGAGCTACATCAGCAAGAACTATTTCATAATCCTGTATTTAGAGAGTTTTAATCTGAAAGTTGACATGGTCACACTGTAGGATAATGAAAATTGATAGGATTACAGCATAAAAGATGGAGGTGTAGAGTGGTAGCGAAAGGATGAATACTTAGAAGCTTAAGACACTGACAAGAAATCCATGAGCTAATGAATAAGTATATGTTTAGGAGTCACAAGCCTGGATTCTGTGACTGATTCATGTGACATTACACAGACTGCTTAATACGTTTGGTCTTTGCTCATTCCTGTTTAAAATGGAAATAAATGCTTCTCTGTCTTTCACAAGTACTTCCAGCCTCTGGATGACAGTGTTTGCACTTGTGTGCTGTTGCTAAAGCTGGAGTATTTTATCAGCAATATTGCTATCAATAATGCATGGAGTAAACAAAATGAATAATTTTGCATTTTCCTTTGGCACAAGAAATGAAGTGGTATATTATAGTATGTATTTATGGTTTTATATGCCAAGTAGTGTCTGCTTTTCTCTTTGATTCTCATCATTTGTCAGAGAGTGGTACATGAAATGCCAAATGGAAAGAATAGTAACAGACATATAATTGTTCATTCATAGTATGCTTGGAGCAGTGCATTCAATTGGCTTTCCGGAATCCTAAACAGTAAATTTTTTTGTGACTTCAGATTTGGTGATTAGCATCTAAAAGTTACTATATTTTTTGCTTCTACGATATATAAAGCAAGGAAGCAATACTAAAATAGTGATTGTCTCCTGTTTCTCAGAGGGAGAATGAAAGAAAACCCTCCACTATCCTGATCTCTCCCTCTGCACACTTTTAATTCCCAGCATTAGCTAACTAGTAATGTAGTAGAAAGAAATTGGAAATACAGCTTTCTCTTCACCAAAGAAAAGCATAATAATACTTAATTAACTAATGAAAGCATATAAATACACAGTAGATAAAGCAGAAAAACAGTTTTTATATTCTAAGTTATGGGTTGAGTATTTAAAACACCAATACATACTGACAGATATAATTTTTGTTGGGAATAAATCACTCTGGAGGTTTAAACTGGAAAAAGCAGAACCTTGACCAGTATTAACTTCCACAGTCAATGAAGCTATGAAAGTTTAGACAGAGAAAGACAGTATCTGCCCTCAGCCCTGTTCAGAATTGTCCATCATCACACAGTTCAATTTATGCTACACTAAACCCACAAAAATAAAGTCTCCTGATGGACTTCCTTACAGAAAAATGTGTTAAAAGGTTTTTCTAAATTATTTATTTCTTGTTTTCTTTTAGTGACTTTCTTCCTTTTATTGTCAAAACATGACCACATGAAATTATGAAAAGAATGCCTAAGTTCCATTGTGGAAAAGGTAGACCTCTTCCTCATGCAACAATTTTTAGATGTTTCAAACCAAATTAAAAATTAACACAAAAACCAAAACCAAACACACAAATAAAATTTCTCTAGCTTTTATACAAAAAAATACCATATCTAGGCTTTTCCATGTATGAAAAGAAATCATATATAATATGGTATGAGAACTATTGATTCCAGCATCCTCACTCAGAAGAAAATAGAAGAGTGTATTCAGGTTGTGGTTACAAATGTCATTGCCTAGTTATGTAAATTAAGATCTACAGAACTCAAATTGTATTGCTTAATTTAAGACGGATAGGACTAGGATTCTGGTTTAGTATCAAGTTGACATCTGAAATCTGTTTCAAGTTGCATGCATGTAGTTTTTTCAGTGAAACAGTTTAAATATTTAAATCCAAATTTTAGATCCTCAAAACACTCTTGCCTTCAATGTTGATTTTCTTTTCTTCCCCAAACTCCCCAGTAAACTAAAACTTTTCTGCTAATGGCTCCTGGTAACACTTGAATTTCAATGTTACTGACTGCTGCTTTGCTCACAGTAAAATGTTGTCCAGGAGGTATGGCTAGTTCCACTGGCATCAACCAGTAAGAGTCAAGTTATGAAGAAGATGGGAGATAGACTTTTCAAAACCAGATTGCACCATATCCAAGGTTATTTTTTGCAGTCCATAAGCAGAAAGCTATAAGCATCATCCATACAGTATTACTTGTTGTGGGATTCTTTGAAAAGTTACCTTTATTTAAGGTGTCATAGATTTCAAATATTCTGAACAAAAGACACAGCTGACAAGAGAGTCAGTGTTGAATTGATCCATAGAGCCAGCCTGTCTAGCATTTTAAACAGAGTGTGCTCCATATAAAAAGCCTCCAGGGACCCAGCACATAAGGAGCTGCAGCCATGTATTATTACAGTTCCTGGGCTCCTGGTTGCTGATGAAGTAATGAAAGTAAAACATCATTATTATGGTCTTAACTATCTTCAGGCATCCTAAAATGCCACAAGCTTGAAGGTTTAGTAACAATACTTAGTAACATTTGAAGGCCAGGGTTTAGAAAAAACACACGCGGTTCAATTCAGAGGTAGTAGCTAACACATTTTTCTAATACGTTCCTAGTTTTGCCTATTTCCTAAAAGCTGTTAAAGCAACCGGATATAATGGTGTGCTCAGCTTGTGTGTAGCATGCATGTGCACCTCTAACTGCCTGCTGAAAAGAACTTGTAGAGATCATTCCAAGTCATTCCAAGTTTTGTCATTGTGCCAGCAGCTTGCCAGAAGCACCCTTACGATATTTTCAGTGCTGCTGGTGAGACATGTGACACATATTCTACTTTCCATCGGAAAGGGGGTTTATCCAGTTGATCATTTTTCATCCAGCTCTCTGTCTTTTTCAGTGTAGTCATCTTCTGGACAGTATCTTAAACTGCTGCCTTTCACAGGAGCAATTCTTCATGTTAACAATTGCAGAGAATTGCACTGTGACCTCTGCTGGCCTTCATAATGACAAGCTGATTAGCACCCAGCTTCTTTCAAAGAGTGGGTGATCAGCCTGTTGGAAGACAGATTTCCTTCGAAAAGGGTAGACAGCTGATTTCTAGAGGTTTAGCAGAGCACAGCATCCAAGACCTGAAATGCGCAGGAGGTATGTTGAATAACAAATATCTGTGTTTCCATAGAAATGCTGGTGAACAGCAAATCATATGAATTTACTCCATACTCAGCAACTCCCTGAAAAGACCTGTAAAAATAATTGTGTACAAAATAATAACTATGTAGTCCAGTAAATATTGTTTTTCTTCTAGATGTTGCTGATCTAAATTTTAATGTGTTTTATTATAATAGTTAAAATAATTAAAATAATTTAAAAAAT
Source organism: Nycticryphes semicollaris (assembly GCA_013400055.1). Lineage (NCBI taxonomy): Eukaryota > Metazoa > Chordata > Aves > Charadriiformes > Rostratulidae > Nycticryphes > Nycticryphes semicollaris. Next base: position 663,169 of record VXBJ01001916.1, read on the forward strand.
CAGGTAAAGATTGGGGTTGGGTTTTTTTGCACAAATGTAGGGACATGTACAGACATGAATCTGATGAGCTGTAAAATACTAGGGAAACAATTAATAGTATAATTTAATTTAACTGACATCTATGTACATGGCTTTGAGTCAGCAAAAAAAAAAGTTGATTTTCAGAGGGAATTAAAAAATAATATCCCACATTGTCAATGACCACATTTTTAAGGATAGTGAACAAATTTGACGTTTTGCTCCACTGAATCGCAATTTCTTTTCAGCAGTGTTTATGTTTACTATTCTTGGTTCTGAAGTATTTAATTAAGTACTAAGCAGAACTTTGATAAAAAACAATGAGCATAATCACCATAATGTGATATATATAATAATGTAATAATAGTTGTTTTTTAATCTGATAAATCAAGCTGAAAATAGAAACATGTAGGGAGTCACCATTCAGCCAGAGCATCCTGGTAGGCTAATTAGAAATCCATTTGCAGCATGTTATTTTTATTAATAGTTTGGAAGTATAAATAAAATAATTGCTAGTAAAAGTTAAAGATGACAGCAATTGATAGGATTCTAAATCTGCAGAGAAATCCTATTTAAAAAACAAACCAAATTTTATTTTCATAAATCCAAGATTATCTTTCAAATTTTATGGAAAACCAGTAAAAATTCATATACTGTTGCAGATGTCATGCCTAGGAAAACAACTATTGGATGAAAGAGCTGAAAATTGTGTATTTATGAGGTACATGGTGTCTTTTCATTTACTATACTAGAAAACTTGTTTGAAAATGAAAAATTGTGATCCTTGAAGTGAACACAAGTTGAAGATAATAAGGTTACGACTTTGGTGCCAGCTGAATATGAGCTAGCAGTCTGCCCAGGTGGCCCAGAAGGCCAAACAGCATCCTGGCTTGTTTCAAAAATGGTACAGCCAGCAGGAGTAGGGAAGTGATCATCCCCCTGTACTCTTCACTGGTGAGGCCCAGCCTCAAATACTGTGTTCAGTTTTGTGCCCCTCACTATGAGAAAGATATTGAAGTTCTTGACTGAGTCCAGAGAAGGGCAGACTTCTACACTGAAAGGGTTATAAAACATCGCAAGAGGTTACCCAGGGAAGTGTGTGAGTCTCTAGGCGTGGGGCTTTAGGACATGGTTTACTGGTAGGCTTGGCAATGTTAAGTTTATGCTGGGACTCAATGGTCTTAAGGGTCTTTGCTACCTAAATGGTTCTACGATCACTCTGAAAGTTTTTGGAATAGTGAATTCAGTTTTATTGTCTTCATTCTGAAAAGGATGCTTGACAAATAAATGTTCTCAAAGATGTTAAATAAATAAATAATCATATCGTTTCCCTGTAAAATATGATTTTTATGGACCTTCTGGAATAACAAATAATGATTATGCAGTAGTCAGAAGCGTTGAAATGTGTTGCTTTTCTTATGGCTCATTTTAGACATCTAATCACCGTCTCTAAATATTTGGTACGGTAAATATTAAGAAAATGTGTAGCTCCATATAGATGCTTATCTTTCCTTTGTCAATGCTGTAATCAGTGAAGGATTTCTTATAATCTTGTAGGATTTATTTGTCCTACTGTTTCTCAGTGGTCTCAGCAGTTCTAAAGAGTTAGTAATAATTTACATTTTCACTGTCTGTACATGCATAATATGCTGCACCAGATCAAAGGCTCATCTAGCCCTGTATGCTTTCCATCAGTTAGATGGAGTACTTCTCTACACACTGGCAGGTGCTGAAGAAAAGAGTACAGGAAAGGAATAAATAGAGCAATTTAGGAAATATCAATGGATAAGCAGAAACCAAAACAGAAGACATCACTGTTTGCTCACATCTTGAATACTTTTTGTAATTCTGATTTCGTCCCTATGTGAAAAAAACCCAAACCAAATCAAAAGCATCCACAAGAAAAAAACCTTGCAAAAATCCCCCCCAAACAAACAAACAAAAACCAAAAAGCCCTATTTTAAAACTGCAAGTTTCAGAATTCTGATAAGCAGATGCTTCAGATGATTGAAGATAAGGATTATCTTCATAATGAGTCATGGCAAAGTAGTCTAAGACATTTCAGTTTGGGTTTGATGGAGTTGGAGAGAAACCCTATGGTAGATAACTGTGAAAATATGTGTTAATGGGACAGTGTGGAGGGATTGTGTTGGTTTGTTTGTTTTACTGTCTCTTCTAGTACAATGACTTAGGTGATATCAAGTGCAGTGATCAGAGGAAGGCCAAAGCAAACATGAGCTCCTTTGTTCTCCCAATAATTTATGATTTGGGAGGCCTATGTTGTTCCCTTTCCCACCTCTTTCAGTTTATTTACTTTTTCATTCTATGAAGTTATTTCATGTTTTTGAAAGTAATTTTTGCCTCTATCTCTTCCTTTTCTATTTCTGTTTCCTTCCTTTTCATTTAGAGATAGTGACTGCATGTAGTATTCAGGGCAGGGGCATATTAGCATTCCTATAATGATATCCCATTTTTTCCTGATCTTTCCTGCTAAATCCTTACTCCTCACTTAACTTTTTGAACATGTTTCCAGAGATGATCTATCTATGACCTCTTGTCAGAGTATACTAACTGCAGTTGCACATTAACTGGGATTTATTTTTTTCTTATCTATTTAAACCTGGCATCTCTAAATTTAATTTGCTCATTTATTTCTCAGTCTTTCAGACCTTTCACAGTTCTTGATAGTCGGCTTTGATATCTGATGATATAAAATTGTACAAAAGAGACTTTTCCATATTTTTTTTTTATGCTTGTTTCTGTACCCTTTATGAAATCATTGAACAACTGGTATCCAACTATTCTCTTCATTTGTGAAAATTATTATTTTTTAAATTTGGTCTTTTAATTTGGCCACATGTTAATTCATAAGTTGTATATACGAATGCATACTTTCTACATATTGTGTATGCAGATATTGGCAGCAAACAGCTCAATCTATTAATTAACATCTGGGTTTTGCAGAAATAGGGTATAAAGGAAAGAGAAAATAAGTTTCTGGGCAGTTTCTTGTTATGATTTGAGAATACAATTATTTGACAAAGCTGTAACAAATTTATGGTTAGTTTTATGTGGTAGGTGTCTAACATCTGATCTGTGTACAATCAACACATTTCAGAAATTCTCCTGGGTTAGTATAGGCTACAGTAATAAGTCACTTCGTTGTTTTTAATTTATTTATTTTAAGATATTTTCACTTTTGCTTGTCCTCTTGACTTGGTCATCCTTAGGACAGAATACATTCTTTTGACTGTCTAGCTTTCCTATGCAGTCCATGGGACAAAAGAAGTAGTATATAAATTTACATTCTCTTTTAAAAAATGTATTCCTTTCTCCTCTCATTGGGTGAATGTTTGCAATATTTGTCACGTGTGTCCCATCACTAGCAGGTTGATTATATTAGGGCTTAGAGAAAGATTCAGTCTGTTTATCAATCTAATTTAGCCTCTGTACACTCAGTCTTTGTTGTTGTCTTGTTTTTTAATGTGAATATCTTTTGCATGGGAGGACGTGATTTAGTGTAGCTTTAGTCTTATCTGCTTCACTTTCTTTGAAGCAAATTGGAAGTGCTCTCTCAGTGAAGAGATGTGAGAGCACTAACTTTTTACATGTTTGAAACATATGAGCGATACTCTGTTTAAGCTGTAGATTTGCTGTAATGTTTTGTGAACTCAAACATATATGATAAAAATAAGTGTGACTATAAGGGACAGAATGCAATTTTTTTTCAGTGTTCTTCCATATATGCTTTGTTTTAAAATGTCTCTAAGACTGACAAATTAACATAAATTTAGGTGACGGAGTCCAACACTTTCTGACTGAAATTATTAGATTAAAGAGAACATTTTAATATAATTTTTTCCTCTGTAAACATTTCCAAATTTAGATATGCTGAATTAGTTTTCTTAAAAATGGTGGAGTTCCTTACAAATGTGTAAGAACTAGACAAAAACTGAGTAATTTTATTCAGACCAAGGGTTTCTGCAGAAGATTTCAGATAGATGGATATAGACAAAAGTTTTGTTTAATGATTTTTAGGGTACACCTGAAGTCACTTTGCAGGAAAAATAGAAAGGCAATTTTTTTTTTTTAATCAGCAATTTCAGAAGTGCTTTTATGCATACACTGTGCCTTTGTGTGTATCCATGTTTGTATATTAATATTTGATTGATACATTAACTGACAGAGTTAATCAGATAGTTTGGTATCTTTCTCTTTTTCAGAAAGAACGCAGAAGCATTATCATGCCGTAGCTTTCCTATGCTTTAAGGCGCCAGATTTTTGTTGCTATAGACAGTAGGGTGGTTCAAACTTAATGCTTGGCTGTTGATGCATATCCCTGAGTAGTTAAGTAGTTACTTTTTAAAACTTGGTAAATTGCAAGTAAATTGCTTTTCCAATGCAGGTGGAAAATAAAAACAACTGTGAGATTGTTTTTTCACATGAACCAAAATAGAAGTTTATGGATATTTTAAGCTATGTCTAAAGCAATGATATTAGCAGAAAATGAAGTAATGTACAGATAACACTGTGTAGTATTTAAAGAAAGTATTCTGATGGTAAAGCTAATTATCAAACTAACCAAGACTGACTTGACTTTCAGATAAGTTGACCGATAAACAAATAAATCAAGCTGCATTGCATAAACATGCTTCTTGACAGTTTGCAATTAATTTTCCAGTAAGAAGTTTTCGAATAGTCATGCACATAATCATTTTCACCTCTTAAACCCTCCATGATGTTGAAGTTTCCACTTGAATCTTTTTTATTGCTAGTAACCTGTAATGACCAGGAGAGTGATGCTACAGTGTAGATGATATTGCTGGAAACTCAGTGTAACAGAAAGGAGATTTGTGACAATGAAAAAAAAATACAAGGGAAGGGCAATTAAAATGCAGCAGTAAATGGCTATGTTGTCATTATCGCTCTGTCTACTGTAGCTGATAGATGGGTAACAAAACCTTTTGATATATTACAAAAAAAGCTGGTTGATCAAAGTTGATTATTTTCAGGAAGCAACATTTCAGAGGTATACAATATTGCTTGGAATTTTTAAGTGTTGCCTATTCTAGAGAAAAATCAACTTCATTATGCTTCCAATATCAGAACTGCAAAATTTCCTACAATTTTTTTTTTCTTTCTTCCAAAGTGTACTACAGTTTATTCCCAGGGCAAAGAGATGTCTCAGCTTATATAGTTTCAATATTGAGAAGATATTAAGCAAATTCTGGTGGTTAAAAACCCCAACAAAACAAAACAGGAATTTCCTATCACTTATTTCCACACTTTTTTATCTATCCCCACTGTGAGAATGGAATGAGGCTGTTGTAGGTGAGGTCAGTAAGACTATAGGGCTAGAAATTAATCTCTCCAAGATGTGTTTTGTTTTAAGATAAGGGGAATGGATTGTTATTATTTTTATTCAAAGGGACTCAAATGTTGCAAAACCAGGACAATATCTATGGCATCAGTTAAGAAACAAGAGGAGAATGGCTGTGCTTCTTCACCAGGTCGTGTAAATGACAGTGGAGTCTTTTTTGCCCACCTTGGATAAAAAATGAGTAACATGGCCTGAGAGGGAGAGGGGTATGCAGGAAAACTATCATGTTCCAGGCAGAAACTCATGACGAAATAGAAACCTGAGAACTTGTTTGGCATCCTAAGGAAAGCTTTTCCATTTCAGGCCTGCAAATCCATTTCCTTTGATTGCCACATTTATGGGAATTAACAATGCTGTCTGGGTTTGGTCAGATAAATATTCAGCATTAATACAAGTCTTGTGTATTTTTCATCTATGAAATATTTGGTTAATTCTAGATAGAATATTTTGCTACAGAAAAGCTTTTAAGATTTTTCCTTCATTCCCCGTTTCAGAATATCCCCTTTACAAGGCTTGCTTCCATCTGTTCTGAACAGTTGGTTCTAGGTAGATAACAATTAGATTGGTTCTATAGTTTCTTTTCATTTTGGTGATGCAGTGTTTTTAATTTCATCCTCAACTAAACAAGCATTAAAGTACAATTGTGTTTAGGTAAAATTATTCTTATTACAGGTAGTTACATCTAGCACTGCATTCCAGGGTTTAGAGCCATCTTTTAGCAAGTGTTGGTAGTAAATCTGACCATTTACAATTTGGGTAGATTGAGATTATTATCAAAGAAACTGAAGTAATTTAATTCCCCAGTGTACAAGAATACTAAAATAATAACTCCAGAAATGAACAGCATTTTATTCTTTGGTTGTCTTCTGCTTTTGGGTTTTTTCTTTTGTTTTGTACTGTTTTTCACTTCAGCACCAAGACCAAGAGAGAATTTTGTATCACACAGCATGAGTATCATTCATTCAGATGTTCTGCACTATTGCCAAATAGTGATCTTGTAGCTGTTTCTAGCAGCTCTGCCTTTCAACAAAGAAAGTATCTTTCAACTATGTTTGTTTTACTAATTGGTTTTGATCTTTTAAGTCCATTATTCCAGATATTTTAAAACTCATCAGCAAGTTTTAAAAAAAATTAACACCTTTTTTTCTGCTATTTCCCCACTGATTGCTTACCTTTCTCATCCCTCTGCAAAATTGCATCATTCATAACAGGCTCTGGATCTTAATGCTTACCTCAAAAAGTTGACTAAAGGGCAAATAGAAGCCCATCAACTCCCAAATATATTGTTTGTTTGACAAGTTTTTATAAAATACAATAGATTATTTTCTTGTTCTGTATGGAAGCAGTGCTATTCTCTGATTTTATGTCTACCTAGAGGATTAATTATAGAGTAGTCAAGCCTCATATAGAGCAAACCTCTGGAATTACAAGATTTTCCTCCTACTCTTTGTATGCTTCAAAGAAAGACATATTACACACTACGTAAGAAAACCCCAGTAGATATCTTGTTAATGTAAATGAGACTGAGCAGACTGGTCCAAATTCAGAAGTAGTGCATAACATAATATGAACTAGGCTCCTATTTGTTTGCATTCCTTTAACAATTCTGTGTACTTCATAGATATACCTCTAAGCAGGTGTAAAAATATGTGCTGAAAGTACCATGGCACTAAATCTGGTATAGCATGGCTGTTACGACTTTGGTGTTCCATGTTTACCTGCAGTCATGTAGAACAGAGAAGCGTGATGAGGGCAATAGCGTGAATGCAGCCAGGAAGCATGGATCAGTAATTTAAATACTGCAAGTATGTCTTAAACTCAGGATTTGTGCAGTATTGAAAAGAAGATACATCTAGATATGAGGAGGAATTATAAACTATTGAATGCAGTGTAGAGACAAAGGAGGGAATAAACTATTTTATTTTCTTGCTGTAAGATCTCCTGGAAAACATATCTCTAGTGGTACAGAAAAGAAAAAAAGGGAATTTAATAAGATAGAGAGAGGTAATAGGGTTCTCATACAGGTTTCATGAGTTTTAAACAAATGTCATAACTTAAAAATTCATGTGGTTTTAATCTAATTCAAATCAAATTTGTGCAGCTCAGAGCTGAATCAGCCATAAAGCATTATAAGAACCCACAAAAAAAATTCTCACCCTTATTCCCTACTTTTATGATATAAAAAACTGGACAAATTTCTTGAGAGAGTATATGACCAACTCAGCAATCAAATACTGGATATGCTTTTCTTCTGGTATAAGCACTGTTAGCATATAATGTCTCTTATATAGCTGGTATTTCGTGTGCTGAAAAAAATAGTAAAACAAGGAAATCAATTACCTTTGCAGCATGCATATTACCATGTTATTGTGAGATAGTATTTTATAGTCTGCTCTTTTGAGAGTATAGTTCCTACTGCCTTCTGTGATATATTTGGATGCATATTGGAAGTTAAGGTCCTGATCCAGTTTACAGCTCTATTCCCGTAAGCTCCTAGATCCATGTAGCACTTGCAGCATTCTGAATCAAATAACACATAGAGGTCATAAAAATATTATCCTTACTGTTTAGATTGTTTCCTCTGTAAATATATAAATAAGTTAATTCATTTTGAACATGGAAGTATTCTGAACAACAGAATGCTGATTTCACTTGTAAAATAAAAGGGTTATGCTGTTAAAATATAATCTAGGAATCGACTTAAAATCAAGGTTGGTTTTGCAAACCCCAGCTTTTTGAGAAGAACTGGGTCATTGCATTTGCTTCTTTTTTTCCAAAAGGCCAAAAAAAACTTGCTGGGAAACAAAACCAACAAAAATCCCCTCACATAAAAACTCAAAAAAACCCTCTGATTGATAGAGATATTACAAGATATGGGGCCAGCGTAAATCTTCAGAACAGCTTTAGTCAGATATCCCACAGCTTTTTCCTTCTACCTTTTGAACATGGGTTTGCTCATGAACCTATTTTGTAGTGCCATAAATATAAGTTGTATAAGGTAGCATAGAAAAATTTGTAAATAACAAAGAGCTTGCATATTCATCCACTCTTATCTCAAATTCACTAACTTTGATTTGTCTTGCAGCATGAAAAATATTCTTTTCATGTTGCACATTGTGAAAAGTAATCTTCAAAATGGTTGGAATCTTGGTTCAAATATCATCTTGATAACAGATGATTATCCAAACTATCTACATCTCTTGATGTATGAATTTAAATCTCACAAGAACAGAGAGGTTAATGAAATTTCTGGGGCTTTCTTTCTCAGAGGTCAGAGATACCACAGTAACATTTTATCATTATTTTTGATAATTCTTTTCCACTTGAATCTGAAATTATAATGGAATATACAAATGAAATCTTACGTAAAAGGAAAAAGCAAAAAATGACCCTAACTTTCTTAAGCATCAAAGAAGCTCTCATCAAGTTCAGGTAATTCTCATTTTATTGGAGCTGGTTTAATTATTTTTTCTCAGAGCATTAGGAATTGTTCCACTTTTTAATCACTTATAACAGATGTTTTAGGAGCCGTGAAAAAATTAGATGAGAAACCTTGAGAAATGTTTACAAAGAAGTTGCCTGGCAAGTCATCTCTCTCTTGTAATATCAGAAAAACTTTCCAGTAATGAGACTCCTCAAAAAAAAAAAAAAAATTTAAAGTATATTGCATGAAAATTTCCACATCTTGCAGAAATTTACCAAAAAAACCCCAGCCTATAACAAGATAGCAATTAAGCATCCGAAAAAACTGAATTTGGCATCTGTGAAAAGTTTAATAAAATTTTAATAGGGTAGATATTCTGAGATTTCAAAATTACATTTTAGTGGATCCAATATTATCCTTTTCCCACATGGTATGAAATAGAGACACATTCTAACAGAGAGAAAATTCAGTTTTGGAAATAGTTTTTGAATTTTATTTGAGCCTTCAGATGAAAGCTGGTAAAAGTTGTAATGAACCTGAAACAGATTTTGAAATATAATGTTATTAATTTAAACTAGCATTCACTTTCATTATATTCCCTGCTGCATTCCAAACAAAGTGTTTTCATTCAGTGAATAAAAAACAAACTGATGTGTCCTATATATTGTAAAAAAAAAAAAATAAAAAAAAAAAAAATGAAACCCACAACTTAAAGTAGCTGGTGAAGCATGAAGCAATCGAAACAGAAATTAAGCTGCTTTGTCTCTGGAAAATACTTGGTTTCACTTGCAACTGTTAGTTATTTGCAAACTTCCAGCTGCTGTCCTTGGCTGCAGTTAGTGAGTTACTTAAAACACATACTTAACCAGCAAGCAATGGGATGAGGGAAGGTCCCTGACAGCATGCTAGACCATTTGGTGAAGAGACGTCTGGTTTATACTCAAAGTATGTGGAGTCCAGTGTCATCATCGAATCAAAAATGTGTTCTCACAACAATACACAAGGCTACCAAGTGCACTTTATGTGGAAACACTCCCCTAGCTCCTGTTTTAGAAGGAAATGGCGTTTGTCAAGTTAAAAACTGTCGTTGGATATTTCTAATTAGTCTTTGTTAATATATTTCTGAAGGCAAGTAGTGTAGCCTGAATTAAAGGGAAAAGAAAAGAAGAGAGGATGAGAAAGTGACAGGAAAAAGCCAAGTGATGACATACTTAAACAGAAAAGGTTTTGTTCTATTCTTTGAAACATCTAGTTTTCCTTTATGAAGGTGTGATTCATATTTCACTGAATATAACACTATAGCTTTTAGAATCATAAATAAACTGATACCTGATACTGAGTTTGTTATTATGTTCTGCTATGGCAAGTGCATTAGATCTAGTTCTGAAGATGGAGACAGTTGATAGAGAGGGAGACTAAAAATAAGTTACCTGCATTTTTCATTGTAATTAGGATGTAAATAGCTGCACAGAGAATAAGAAAAAATTAGATAGCTGTATTTACACGCTAACTACTTAAGAAATGTATCGTGTCTAACGAGAACAAATTTCATCCAAGTACCTAAAAAAACTATATCTTGTTTATGAAATTGTGGGTTTTTTCTAATTGATTAATAAAATGTGTTAAACAGCCGAATCTACACACAAAACCATGATTTGTATTCTTTTAAATGTAAATAAGCATGTTATTTAAAATGAAACACATTATGAAGTGCAGTATACATATCCATTTATTCATTAGGAAAAAACCATCTACTTTGTCATCTAATATTTAGATTAAAAGTCAAAAAAGTTGAAAGTGAGTGTGTTGTGAAAGCAAGATGATAAGTTATTCAACCTTAAAAGGAAAACTGATTATGTTAAGAATTTCTTATTGGCTGTTTCTTATGCTATTTTACACTCTACACCCCTGTTTCCTTGCTGACTCTTTTCAAATTAATTGTCTATAAATTGTACATTTGTCTTTTAAGAGATAGACACATTTTTACATTCTTGCTCAAACGTATCTGGTAGCTAGTTTTCTTTCACATAACTTACAAGTCAAAAAACTTTGTTGTAATTGAGGATGGTGATATAACAGACATCTCATGCTAATACTTACACAAAGAGAACAAATACTTTTCAAGAAAAAGACATAATTATAATCATTTAATGAATATCTAACTTTCAAGTGGATTGCCTTAGTAAACCACACAAAAAGCTTGTGACAGCACATATGAAGGATAAAAAAGTTTGATCAATTTTAAATAGTTTATGGTATCAGAGATCTAACATATTGGTGGTCCGTTTATGTTTCCTTAATAGATTGAAGTATAACAGTAATATATAGCTGGCAAAAAAAAAAAAGAAACCAAAAAAAACAAAACAAAAAGAGATGGAAAGTAACTTTTATGTGTTTCCATATAAAATGTTTCTAAAAGCATTTGTCATTATTACATGGCATTACGTTTAAGAAAATAGTGGTGCATAACAGAGGTTATTGTTAACACTTTCACGGTTCAGTGGATATATAATATATCCATAAAGTTCCGTAACTGTTAAGTTTTTGTTATTTATAAACACATGGTTGTGTTTATGCTTTCTATTTCAGCTTGGCCACACTTTTTAGTACAGTTGCAGATCCAGGTCATGGACAGTGATAGGCTGTTTCTATCTGGTGGATGGCATGAGATAAGACATGCTAGTTCTGTAATCTTGTGATTGCCAGGACAAGGCCAAGCAGCTGGAGCTAATAATAAGAATCTGGCTGGTATGTAAATAAATGTGTTTGAAGATCTAGTTGATGGTGATACTTTTAATGTGATTCACACCTTTACTTTGTCTTTATTTCCAATTTTCTGCTGAAATTGTTCATAATTAATAGAATATGGTTCACTTTTAACACTAGTGAGTTGGAGTCTGCATCCTGGGGGCAGAAGTATAACACAGATGGTCCTGAAGGCCAGTCTGAGCTGTAGCATTCCCTTTAGGCTAATCTGGTAAATTGACACAACCTAGTATGTTTTTAGTGTTGTATGACATGACATCAGCCATGGTATATAAGCTGCGCAAGGATTTCCAGAGGAGCCCCTCCATCTGCATGTGCAATTTCTTTATTGGCAAGCCTTTCTTACCTTCTAGCAAAAAAGTAATGCTCTCTGCACATTGCTCAGGTCCTTTCTTCAACGTTATCTCTCCATCCCACAGATTGAACACATGGTTATAAATGATTTACTGAAGAGACTTTCTTGCACTTGTATTTGAGTCTCTGTGTGACACAGATGTTAGCTAGGTTTATTTCACAGCACATAATTTTAAACAAATCTATAAGCATTTATAGATGTAAGGCTGTGTGTAATACAGCCCTGAAGTATTACTATTATTTATTAACAATAAGAATAATGTGTTTTCTATATGAAATACTGCAATACTGGGTAAACAAAATGTGCAATTGTGGAGTTGCATTGAATCCTTTATTGCCCTCTTCAAGTACCTGATGTCATACTTCCTAGGCCAAGAGTTGGGTGAATTTTTCCTCCAGTTTATCTGATCAAATGTTGCATGAGTGCAAGCATATATTTAAAAATTTAGTTATGCTGTATATTTTCTTTGGTGATAAGTCTGGGTTAAAAAATTATTTCTAAAAAAGAAGAATTCCTACCCTGACTGTGACTCAGGACTACTCTTTACTGCTGCATTTACCATTCTCCATCCCTCTGTTTTTTTTCCCCATATTGTTGTTTGTGGGATTGTGCTGCAAAGCAGATCACTGAGATGAACCAAGTTAAAAGTATATTTACAAAGTGGTTTTGGTAGCATGTTTTTGTGTCTGTGTTCCACAAAGTTATTTTAGTGATTGTGTTCGAGGAATGCCCTACAAGCTGTTGAGCTGGGAAAACTGCATGGGTGGCACTATGAACCACAGACATAAGTAGGTGTGAAGGGGCGCTGGCAAAGATGCCTTAATGCAGTTCCATTGAAGAAAATGTATACTTGTCCCAGGAGTTTTGGCTATGGAATAAGGACTTGGTGGTGCTGTCCTTTATATTTTATTTGCAGTTCTCCTTGAGCTAAAAATGTTTTAGAACTACATCTCCTAGAATTTACCTTTAGTTTCCAGACATACTAGCTGTATGTTTATACATTCAACTGTCCAGCATTTTCAGTTTTTTCACGCTCAGTTTGACAAAATGTTTTGCTAGGCTTTGTCTGGTTTGGACATCTCATTAAAAGAATAGCTATGATCTTATAAATTTCCATGTAAATGTGAATTACATGGGGGGAAACTATTTACATTTTGCTTCAGCTTGAAAACTGCTTTGATTTCTCTGCAGAATGTCAATGGTTAAGACACTGAATTTATGCGAGAGTTCTTTTTAAGCATCACCAGGAGGATTTAATGGAAAGTGATTCATTCCTTAGTCATTTTAATTAGCGCATGATTCCTGAACTTAGCAAGTGTTGACAGCTAGTTCTTCCTGTCTTGTACTGTGTGGGACCTTGCTATGGTGATGCTTCATCCTGTCTGATGCTGACTGATGGACTATTGCATCTGACTGCTACCGTTCTATTACTGTGTGACACTGTCCTTTTGATCTGTGCTGCTGACTTGGCTCTGACATCCTGACCCTCCTCAGCTCCTGCACTTATACTTGTCATCCCCCATACAGGAGAGGTGAAGACAGCTCCGCACACTGAGTCCACACAATAGCATGTACAATGCATGCCTGCCTTACTGATGCTCTGTTCTGATCTGCTCTAAATCATTAGAAGTCAGTGCCTAATATTATTAGACAGTATATACTCTCAATTTAAATTTGGATGGTAGGTGTATGCACGTTTATATGCATATCAATAGCATGTATACACATTAATTTTGATATTAGAAAAAGATACAGCAGAGAGTATAGAAGGTCTGGAGAGAAGGGTTGTTGGGAGTATCTGATTTTTTACTGTTAACACTGTAAAACTTTAGAACTGCAGTTCTGTAGTTGTATTGTAATTTACTTAATTTCAGAAAGCAATATAGTGTTATAGGAAGGATCTGACTCCTTGACCTATAGGAGACGTTGGAATCTTTAACCTTTAGTAATCCTAAATGTTGCCGTTACTGGTGATTTACTAGTTCTTTTACTAGTTTTGTTAAACGTCTTGTATGACACCTTTTGGGGAGGGTGGTGGGGTCTTTGGTTTTAAAAAAATGTACAGATCATTCTAAGTTGCCATACACAGAAAAAACTGACCCTATATACTTTAAACTTATCTGATCTTCCAAGTTTGTTAAAACAGAGCCCTCATTGTAGTGGCATGACCCTTTCAATCTATTGCTCAAGCTGAGAGTTGATTTGATCCCAGATTAAACCATGTTTTATGTCTGCTTTAACTAATACACTTTCTCTAAAGATTTTCTGTCTTTGTTATGTGCAGTATATTTCACCAACAGCTATAATACCAACAAGATAATGCAGTTTTGTTGAAAAAAAACGACGAGTTTTATAGTCATTTTACAACCCAGGCAAGACCCACAAAATTATAAAACTATTTCAAAATTTGTAATAATCCACTGCCATAGTATAATTTTGGGTATACAAAACATTCATTTTGCACAATGCAAAAAATGACAGCTTATGTTGGCCTTTTATACATTACAGTCTGGGTTTTCCCCTCAACAAAATATACACACAAGAACACTACCATTTTTATTTCTCACTCAATTTGTACCCTTCATCACAAAATATCAGCTTTAGCCTGCCACACAGTCATTTCTCTGCTGTGACAGAATGGAGGAGAGAGCAAAGGGGTAGCCAGCCAGGGAAATCCCTGACACCAGTCAACTGGCTCAGCAGAGCTCTGCTTGCAGACTGCACCGAAGAAGATGAATTGTTTGCACAGAAGAAATGGACACAGAAGGTCAGAGAAGCTGCAGAAAACTTACTAGACTTTTGTCCTCTCAAACTGGGATTGGAGTCTGCTATGCAGATCTTTCAGGACATTAAATCTGTAAGGTACCACTGCAACAGTTTTCAGAGGCGGACTAAGCCATAAATTTTTCAGGACCCCTTATCTGTCAAACACTAGGGAAGAAAAAAAGGCACAGGGGAGAGTATGTGTGTTCTATAGAAGCAGCATGTAATGTCTGGTGTGTACTCTCAGACTACTGATGTACAGTACCTTTGGATATTTATATGGATATAATATGCCAGGATGAAAAGTTGGTAGAGTTGAGGGTATGGTAATATTATCATCTCAGAGATGATAGCACTCCAGATATTTCTCTAATTTTTTTCTTAAGAATATTTTATCCAGAAAATGCTGCACCAAATAAAAATTGGGCAACATAACAGATGTTTTTCCATATAAGGGAAAGAAGATAAAAAAATAATAATGAAGTAGGTTCCTGTTCAACAGAACAGATGTAATTAAACTATCTGTGAAAATAGAATACAAGAAGCCAAATGAAAATTTTTATTGTTCAATTAGTATGGGATGAAATCTGGTTTGCACATCCATAAACACTCTTTGAGATTTTGAGATTTTTGTCCTCCATATTTGTAGAAGTCATTAGAAATATTTTATTAGAAAGAAAGCTCTACCCAAAATTACTATTCTAGTTTCAGAACTAGAGGGGCAGGGCGAGCTGCAAACACTTTTTAGGTTCTATGCACACCAGACCACAAATATTCCAGTTGAAGACCTTGACAGGCAATTAAAGTTTTTTAATTGCTGAACTTTCTATGGAAAAAACCCATTGAGAATTTGCAAAAATTTTCTTGCTAAGTGTTTTAGTAAAAACTAAATATACTTGAAAAAGCTTTTGCTAAGAAAAATTAGTACTTTACAAAACAAGAGTTCTGATGGTAGTATCTCAGCCAGCTTTCACTGCAACATTGACTTCTTTTTTTCTTGCTAGTGACTAAATACTTTTGCTTAGTATCTTTTTTTTTTATTAGTTTTTTTTTTCCCCCAAGGATTATGTACTTTTTAACTTCAAAATTTTTTTTACAAACTCTCACTTTTATTTTTTTCTGGTAGTTGCTCAACTATATTTTTGTCTCCATACTGCACAGTAATATATAACATTTTGAAGCAGATGGAGTTTCTTAATATGTATTTATTATTGTGATCTTGGAAGCTTCATTAGTAACAGCAGTACTTATAACAAATGATGATTTTAAACTTGCCGATTCAGTGTCTGATTTACTGCTTTATTTTGATTTCTTAGTAGACCCATCTATTATTTTTTCTTCAGCAATGTTATTTCATAATAAGATCTGAAAAGGGAAAAAGTATTTTCTTACTAAGATATTTCACAGATATTACTTTATTTGTAAATGAAATTAAGTTGGTGAAGATAAGGAAAAACTTCAAAATGCCTTGAAAGAGAATAGCATCTATACTCCAAGTGCTATAGCATTAATATCTCTGCAAGGAGCTTATAAATATACATATTCACATATAAGATCTTTATTCCGGTGTAATGATTTCTCTTCTATTGATATTATTGAAGAATTCAGACCATGTAAAATAAGTGAGGATGGAGGCAGTGGGAAAAGCTTTTAGAGAGATCTGCCTGCTTTCAATGAATATTCATATTTAATGAGTAGTTTCTTGTATTTTCTTACTGCAAACAACACTGTATAACATTTAGGTTACTGATTCTTTACTTCTGAGCAAACCATAAAGTAACCTTTCATTTCCGACCAGGTGAAAAAGGCCTTTGGTGTTCCCAGAGCTATACCTGTTCAGCCAGAAGAAAAGAGGGTTGCAGTCCGCTTTCAAGCAACATTTAAAACAGCCAGAACACAAACTGTCTGGGTACCTAATATTGCTTGGCACTGTCTGAATATGCCTCACATCCACCATGCTGAGGGTGGAGATGGAGCTAGCTTATGCTTTCCTATGTTTATATGGGCAAATACACTCACACGGACTTTGTACACCTACTTTCTTCTCTGCTGCAAGTATCAGCTAAACTAAACATGCTCAATAACTGAGACACCCACAGTCAATAATAGGAGAGAGGTTTACTCATATATTAAGCAAAGTACAATAATTAATGATATGAACTACGTTCATGTACTTTAAGAGTGAAGGAAAACCTTTGCTCAAATTTAACTATATTATTCAGTCCATTCTTCATTGTTTTTGAAGCATGATTTATTATTATTATTTATTTAATAGTATTATTTATTATTATATTCTTCTCTGTGGTTTCAGTAACTGTAATAGTAGTGACCTTGAATTGTGTCTTCCTGGTTATTAGAGAAAGCTGCACATTCAAGCTAGTTCATGGGTATTGGTGCAGCCGTTGTCAGGGCGTTTCAGATGTCAGGTTACCGTGATATGGATTAACTCAGTAATCAGCATTCAACAATGTACAATAAGTGCTCTAACAATGCTGGCAAATTAGCTTTGAAAACAAAATGTAACACACTAATGTGATTATTAATCAGAAATTTCTAGGCACACTTTGTGTGTTGTAATTACTGAAGGTCTGGTATGTGCGGCTGTTTCTATGAGGCAGTTTGTCATATTTCAACACATTCGAAGCAAATGTCAGATCTGGCACCAAATAATAGGAGAATAGAAAACGAGATGCTTCTCTCTCTACAACTAAAAAATGTATTTCCTGACTCTCAGAACATATTCCCATTGAACTTTCCTTTGCTTTCTGTACAGCATCTTACTGCTCAATGACTGGCAGGTGCTATTTACAGTTCCTGCTAGTTTTGTATTTAAGAGCCTAGGCATTAAAGAGACATGTACTGGAAAACTGGCTTTCTATTGAAGTAGGTTGTTAGGTTGTATTGAAGTAGGGGTTGATATACAGCAGAAAATAAGCTAAAAGGCATATAAAAATGAGGAGGTCTTTGTCTAAACTTAGTGACCACTACAAAAGTACCAACACTATATCTAAGCAATACCATGGCATTTCACAGTCATTGTCTTGCAGCAAATTCTGTGTCTGTTACTGGGTTCCAGGTTTAACACACAAACACTCAACGCTTGGGAAATGAAATTGGCACTTACTGGAATCACTTAGAAATATGCAACTGTCATTCTGGGTGAATGCACGGAGACTGAGCTCTGTCCTCAGGCTTCAGTCCCCATCTCTTCCCTCAAGCTTCTGCAAATTGTCTGCTCTAAGTTTCTTTCAGGCTGAAATATTTAATTTTTCATGTGTTTGTTTGGGGTATGAGTTAGAATTTGCCTGCTTTTTGGGATCAGTAATTATTAATGCATATCTAATGATACTTGCAGGGTTATGCCATTTACCGTCAACACACAGAGGCCTATCAGGTGTCTTCACACTTAACTTTTAAGGTTCTTGTTTCCATGGTTTTTTTCCACATTCTGTTTTGCTCTCATACCTTGTTTTATTTTATTTATCTCTTAGGTTTTGGTACTTTCTGTGTCCTCGTGGTCCCCCTCCCAGCTTCATATTTCTTTGTATGCCCTGCATCTTGGAACATCTGTTCTTGTTTTGCTTCATTTAACTTCAGCATGCATATTTCTTCTGCTGCTGTTCTAGAAATTAATGTTTTGATCACGGCCCTACACAGGGTATGTGCAATTGTAACAGAAGCATTTTTTTTAAAGTAGATCTGTTAATTTCAACTACTTTAAAAAATGTTTTCCCGTATTAAATATGTAACTTAGTTTTTGATAAGGGAATGTTTAATATGTCTACAGTAGAACATAAGGTTTTCCAACTTTGTTCCAGCTTCAGTTTCTCAGTTATTAATCAAACAGTCAATAGTTCTATCAGCATATATTCTGATTGCTAAACAGGCTTACAAATAACTGGTGTTTCAGTGCTTTGAGCGCTTTTGTTTATGGCAAAAATGTCCTCTTCTCCTATACTTCTTTGTCAGGTTCTTGTTTTTTTTATTATTTTTATTTTTTCTTCCAGGTTGGTTTGTTAGTGTGGTTTTTTTCATGTTTAATCTGCACAATCTTCTGAGAACAACATTTCAGTTACAGCTGCCATGCGACTGAAGTTATTTTGTTGAGGGTGTGCAGCATTCTCTTTTTTTTTTTTTTCCCCCCAATGCTTCTGTGTGTTGTTAGCCTTTCCTTAATCTTTGCTTTTATTTCAAATTTGAGTGTTACAACAGTAGCAGATATAGCTTTCTCTCAAATGATTGCCTCAAAATAAAAGGATTATAGCCTCAAAGGATTTTCTAATGGGATTAGAGAGTATGTACCTGGACAGTTACCATACAGCATCTGCTTTGTACTTGCTATAGCTGACGTGTGTCTTAGCCCTAGGCCTACCCCTAGTCCTAGGTGAGTAGTGGAGGGGGAGCTCCTGTGGGAAGTGAGATGTATGAATTTCAGCTCATTTTGCATGAGGAGGGCATCGACTTTGGTTTCCTTAGAAACTGTTGTAATCTCTAGTCTATTTTAACATTCCTTTCTCCTCCTCCTCCTTTGACAGACAGGTTTTAAGTGAAAAGAGTGAGCCAATTTTCCATAATCAAAGGAGGTTAAGTGCAGCTGGGATTCCAGGCTACGAATCCCACTTTCACATAAGCACATAATATGGGCTGCACTTAGCACTTAAAAGAGGGAGGCAACATTGCAGATCATCTCTGTCTATGAAATTTGTTGTTGACCAGCCCATGCATTTCTCTTTTAAGGAAGCTGATTAGTTTCAATCCTACCCTTAGGTACCCTTATTTCTATTAATTTTATATCGTACTGAGGCATCCAGCTCTGGTTCATGAACTCCCTTCACAGGTCTGGAAGGGGGGAAAAAAAAAAAAAGAAAAGAAAAAAGAAAAGAAGTTTGGACCATCATCACCACATATTCCTTTTGAAGATCTGAGATTTTCAACCTGGTTTGTTAGAAGTGCAGATAGGACATAATAAGTATATATTTAGGATCTAAATGTCCCTGATCAAGTCAGGAGGTGTAGTACATTGAAAATCTCAGTGCCCAATCACCTTCAGCAGTCCATGTATTAGGAGTTCTCTCCTCATTTAAAAGATACTTTAGTTTTCTAGTTATCAATAAGTTTTTACTTAACAAAGAGCACAGGGATTTTAAAAATACTTAGACACTTCCAAAATGAAATTAAACTTAGTCAATTTAGAAAACATACATATTCTTTTTCTCTTAAATTCATCTTTCCTACTTCCTACTGCTAAAGAAATCTCCCTTTTTAGGAAATGATGTGATACTTCCTCAAGAATATGTTTCGACAACAGCCTCCAAGTGATAGCAGTATTTGTGGATAATTTCTAGATGCTATATGGCTTGACAGAGCTGTTCTACATTACCTATTGTACTGCATAATGATCTGTTGCCATAGGGGGTAAGTGAAGACTGATTTCATTCTCTTGGCATCTGAACTTTATCCAAGTTGGTTTTCTTGAAGGCCTCTTTGTTATAGCTATTCTTGCTTAGTTATTGAATAACAGTTTTCCTCAAATTTTAGAGGCTCCCTGAAGGTCAGGTCACAAACTTGCCTCTTGTGTGATGTCAAACACAAGGGTAATATCCTGATTTTAATCCCCCATTCGCAGGGTTATTTTTAACCTGACCCCTTCTTCTTCCAGTGACACAGTTCATGTTCATAAGGGAAATGCTTAGTAATCTTGCTTTCAGAAGTGCAAGAGAAAAATCCAACCACTGCATTAATGCAGTCTCAACAGCTGGGAAATAAATCACAGTGAATAATTTTCCCCTTGTGTTGTTTCCTCATTTGCAATCCTAGGTAAAATTTTCATAAGCACCTTAGTAATTTAGCCACCTAAATACCATTTTTAACATGGAGTAAACAGTTAACCCCTGTCTCCTCATTCCCTAAGCATAGAAGAGAGGTCACAATTCTTCCCCTGTTTATCTACTTCCTTCAGCAGCCTTTGGATTGTGATTTTTATCAGGTATTTATAAGTATTAAGAATAAGGGGGGATCAACTTTAACTGAGGCCTCTGGCATGATTGTAATACAGGTAATAAGCAATAATTATAGTAACAGATGTTGCCAGCTTTTAATTCCATTCCCAAAGAAACTCAAACTCCTTTATTTGAGAATGCAGTTCTTCAGCAGGAGTTTTTATTTATTTGTCTCTAATAAGCATTTGGCTCCTTTTTGAAAGCAGATATTATTCCACTCAATTTTTATTTGCCTAATTTTCCAATCTGATTGCATTGTCTTTAAGTCACTATATTTTTCACAGGTTTCTAAATATTAGTTTCCCTTCAGGCCGTATCACCCTGGTTGCCTTTATCCTCAGACTTCCTCTCAGAAATTTATTTTCTCCCTCTTGTGACCCCTCTACATCTGAAAGATGCAGCAATAGCAAATCCTCAAATCCTTTGAAAACATGTACCAATTAACTGTCCTTATCTAGAAAATACATTCAGTTATTTCATCTACTTCCTGAGACTTATTTTTCAAACCCAATTGAAATCACCTATCTTTCTCTTTGAACTTTGCTAAACTAGTTCTTTAATGTCACACCTAATAATTTAACTTCTCATAATGTCCCACTTTCTTTGGATACGTACTCCATGCTGATATTAAAGCTACGGCATTCTGGGCTGCCTCGTTAATATGTTGTGTTATTTCTCAGTTTAAATTTAACTTCTCATCACAAGCTTCTACTTTTTCTAATAGTTGTCTGGCCCTTGATTTCACACCAAAATGCTATGAATTTTGCATTGTCTCTTGACCCTCAGTGACTACTTATAGCAGCTGAGTAGGAGAGCAAATAAAAATCAAATACCATTTACTATAGGCTGGACCCTTGTTCTGCCCCAAGTTTTCCCCCAGATATGCAAGTGTAACTCTTAGACACTGCAACAGGAATTGCAAAACAGTTACTCAGGAGGGAAAGTTACTCAGGCTGTTATGATGAATGTGAAAGTCAATCCCTGCCACTTTTTCAGTCGTGCATGATAGAATAAGCAGCTGGATATCAGCAGATGTGGTCTCAAAGAAGGTCATATTTAGTTTTCACACTGCTTTTGCTTTTGTTTTGGGAGGAATGAGGAAATACGTAATTTTCCTCTCCAATGCTTCACTTGTTTGTGGAACTGTATGTATATAGATTCCAGCAAGCTCAGAAACTAAGTGGGTTGCGTTAAAAATAATGTAAGGAAGACTTTCAGGACAGTTAATAGTGGATTACTGCAGAAGTCAAATGAATAGATGTTCTTGTTAGCCTAAACTTTCAGAGGATTTTGTGGAGGTATGCAGTATGTACAATATAACTATTGGATCACCGCATTCTAAGTTCCATAAACATTTATTTAATAAGATATTGAGAAATATGCTGGGAGCTATTGAACTGGTAATGAGAAGAGAGAATGAGCTAGATGTGTTGGGAAAGAAATAAGCTTGACTAAACTAAAAACTCTGAGTTTTCAGCATTTTAGATATATTAGATATACTTATGGAATATATCTGATTTTTATTTTACATTTATTATTCTTATACTACCCTGTCATTCTAATGAAAGGCTTTACTCATAAAGAATGGATATACAAATCAAGAATTACTCTTCCTTTCTGCCCCTTTATTATTGAGGATATGAATTAACATTTACTGAAATTAGTCCTTGTCTAATACTAGATTAAGAAAGAACTGGATGCTGAATAGTTCTTCATTTCTGAAACCTTCAGTTTCATAAAAAATGACACTTAACAGTCTTCTGAGTTCTTTATCTCTCATGTGCACTTAGCTTTTCTGTTTCTGGAATGTACTTTTTCTTAAACAAAAGCACCAGTAACACATATTCGTTCTTTGCTTTCTTCCCTGCTTGCCTTCTGCTCAACTTGAACGACAATTTATTACTAACTCATCCCCTTTTTTCTAGTACTTCTTGCTGTAGCCTGTAAGCAAACATTTCATCTGGGACTTTCTGGAGTTTTGTAGACCCACAAACAGGAGTGAGTCATGCATAATTTATCCCAGATCACATTATCACATTCTGCTGTGAGGAGCCCAAGCCAAAACTCTTAACCTGAATTGTTCAGATCTTTAAAAATCAGCTTTCCCTCCATCCCTTTGCATTTTATTGTTATTATTTTTAATATCCTTGGACCTGATTACCACTAATGGTCAAAATCAAGTTTTCAAAACAGTGATTTTTATCTGAATTTTGAAGCCCAAGAATTTCTTTGTATTACGCCATTTCATAATTAAATCTTTACCTTTTAGGCATACAGTTAACTCCTGTTCATTATAGTTAGAATGGTGGATACATAAGAAATTAATAAAAAATACAAGTATCCAAGTTATAGTAGTTTGAAAGTATTTACTGTTCACTTGAAAGCAATGAGTAAATGGAAAACAGAAACAAAAAATTATTCTAGTCCAGTTTTATTTTCTTTTTCACATACTCCATGAAATAAGTAGTTAGTGTACAGTGCAACTTAAGGTATTTGTTCACATAAAGCCTAGAGAGGGAGCTGAAACTATATTCGGAAGAGCAGATTTAACACACAAAAAAAAAAATTACTTTCCTCACAGAAGATGTCTACTCTGTGCTTTTCATTTGGCTGCAGTTATTTCACTTCTATTTGTGGTTTATTCTTGCTTTGAATTTGAAATTCAATCTAATTCACTCAGACCATGCCATTAATAAACTAGCAAGGGTAACGAATCCATTCCTGCTCCCAATGAGTTAGATATCTTTACTTCAAATAGTCCTTTGCCTTACTAGATATAGCAACCAAACATTCAATCTGCAAATTACTCAAGACAGCAGATACGTAGGTAGCATGACAAACTCAGCTCCAGGTTGGGCTTTTGGATTTGTTTGCTTGTTTGCTTTTTTTTTACAGTAGTGGATAAAAATACTAAGATCGAGTGTCACATTTGTAGGTTAAACTCTTGAGCTTGTAGAAGCTCAGGGAAGGTTTCCATATATATAATAAGAAATATAGCTATCAAATTATTATAATAATTGAGATTCCCATAAATATATAGGTGTTTTGTACTGTGTCTGATCCTTGGCTTAGTAGAGAGGAGTCTTTCAGATATAGCTGTTCTTCATGTTTTAAAAAATTTCATTTGGGACTAAGTGGGAGAAAGTACCTCATGAATAATATACTGAGAAACTGGGTAATACAAAGCAGTTGCTAGGTCCCCTGAAGATCATATGGATGACAGCACACAGCTCTTTGCTTTGTAATTGACTCTGTTTGCCAAAGCATTAACATCCTAATTTACTATATTAATGGAAAATTCCTGCGCCGCTTTCTCTATATTCAGGCTGAGACAGGACACTGACTTGGCTTTTTGAGTTTCCCATGAATTGAGTGATTTTGGAGCAGAAGAAAACTTCAGGAGAACCTCTATGTTCACTGAGAGAAGCATAACAAAAAGATTGCCATTGCTATCTATCTACCTATATTGTTTACCAGCCTAAGGCATGTGAGGCATGCTGTCTTCACAGTGGCTCTCAGCCAGAAGCATTGTGAATTCTTCCCTGTTGTCGGCTTTCTTACCTGGGCTTCTTTGTCTCTGACAGAAGAAAAGAAAGGGTAAATGGTTAGTGCTGTCTGGTTTCTTTGTTCTCTCCTTTCTTCCAGCCTTTCTTCCCTTCTTCCTTTTCCATCAATTGTTACTGCTGAATTATTAGTTCTTCAAGAAGGACAAAAGAGAAAATGTTTGGTTTCAACTTGAAGTAACATCTAATTCAACATCTAAGCAAGATGGATGACCCATACAGGATATCCTGAAGACTGGAGCTAAGAGGGAGTATCTATAAGAACTAATTTACATGAGAAAAGACCAGCGCTGTCTTCCTCTGAAAGAATATAATGCAGCCATCTCTAAACTAGAGCTCTAGGATTTGTTATTTGTGCCTGGGAAGGCATTTGAATGGATAAATTTGTCTAATTATCCCTCTATTTGACAAATTTAAATTGCTCTAATAGTATAGAAACATCCATTCTTCTCCTGGTAATTTGTTGTTCGATGCAGCCAAAAGTATGATTTGTACTATGTGCACTTTTGAAGGACAAAACAAAATCTCCATTGCAGTTATATCACTGAGGGTGAACAACAGTGGACAGAGTGTCCTTGTCATTCTCCAACCCTTGGTAGCCTTTATTAATTTAGAAAGGATCGGGTGGATGGATGATTACAGGTAGAAATACCGTACAAACGTTGAAACTGGAGGGAGGCAAATAAAGTCAGCGGTCTCCAAATGAAATATGTGTTACCACTAGCGAAACCCCCTAGACTACATGCAGCTTGAAAGATGTTTATATGTTCAGATTACAGATTTATGATTTAGTCTTTCCAATATTCATGAACGCAGAGAGTATTTGCCTTAGGCATGTTATAGTAGCAAAGCCTTGAAACTGGCAATAATTGCTTAACACTCTGAACAATATAATTATATATTTTTTAGCATTTTAGCAATTGATTTAAGGATGTATATGTACATTAAAAAAGCAAGTATGATCTTCTCAAGGAGTTAAACTGCTCTTTCATCGTTTTACATTTGAAAGCTGGTTTGCCTCCAAACAAATCACATTGCTTTCATTTTACATGCATATACATTTTACAAGTCTTATCGTTAGTGATCCCCACGCAGTATGGGCTTAAAAGTTTAATCAAACTAAAAGCCACGGTCCACTGATGTTCTATAGACCTGCTGGGTTTAGAGCTGTTATGAGAAGAAATGTTCCCTTTGCAACCACGGAAAGTCAAATTAATTACCATGCAATGATTCCTTCTGAAGAACAGAATTACTTGGGCAGACTTTAACTATAGATGTGTAACTCTCCTACCTGCGTTGGATTATTTTTGTCATGGTTTTGTTTTTTAACTGCTGTTATCTTTTTTTCTTTGTCAAGACTCTGTGAAGAGTACTTCATTTAAAAATAATTAAGTTATTTAACATTCAAAGATGGATATTTGTGTAAACAAAAAATAATTATTCAGGTTTTGTTGTGAATCAAACTTCTATTTATGTATTTTTTTAAGAGTGGCAAACATACATGGAAAGGTTTGAAAGTGTTTGATGTTAGTAGCTGATATTTAAGAAAAATTTTTGACTGCACTATGTTATTGATGATTCAGTTCTTCCTCAGTAAAAAGGAGCATGGGATATAAAATAGGCATCAAATGTGGCTGTGTTAGGATCTAATTATTGCGGGAAGCATGTTGTGGTGCAAGCTAGCAAAGGAAAAAGAAAGCAGGAGCAATGTAATGTTATTACAACATAACAGTGTAGCTACCATAGGCATTTTTAAAATCTTTGTAACTTTTGCATTTTTTTTTTAACCTGAAATAAAATATTTAGGAATGATAGTAGAGGGCAATAGTTGTGTCCGTCACTTTCTATGATGGACATTTACTGCACTCTAGGAAGGTGGGGGTGAGGAAAACAACGAGACTGGATAATGTAGGCAGGAAAAGGTTCAATTTTCTTCCTGGGTAACTTTTCAATAGCTGTAACTTTAGCAACTCTGGAACTAGAGAGTTGTTGTATGGGTCCCTGCTTAGACTGGCTGACCTCCTCCAACCACTTACAGAGACATGTGTGTGCACAGACACACAATATCAGAGGTCTGGAAAACCTTATCCATGTCCTCTAGCTTTTTAAATAGTTTATGGAAACTGAATCTATTAAATTATAAGGCATTTGGAAATATTTCTGAAAAAAAGGAAAAAAAAAATATCTATTTTCAGTAACCAAAATACACTATTTTAAATAACTTGAGTTATATGAAATGGGATACTTTTCCTCAATTTCTGTGCATGCTGGTAGATGTGAAAATGTCCCGTTCTCAGCTCCCTGGATCTTTAAAATGTTTATTAAAGCTAAGTAGTAAATCTTATGTATCTCATTGCCATCTTGATAAACTCTCAGTGCTAAAGGGTTTAATAATAATGTAGATTGTAACAGCTGCTACACTCAGTGTTCTTTCCAACTTCAGATGATTTATTTTTGAAGTTTTATTTCTAAAGGCTTCCAGTTAATTGCTGTATGCTTTAATTGGGCTTTGGTGTGCTCATCTTTTGATCACTGTGCAGACTGCAAACTATGCTTGGATAAACCTTGAGGGTATCTGCAACTTAATCGATTGTGTATGTGTCTCTGACACTCTTTGGTAAAACAGGGTGCAGGTTCAGTTATTAGGACTGTGCAAACTCAAATATTTAACTCAATATTTTTTGTTATGTTATCCTCTCTTTTCTGTCATATTCCATTTGTGTTCCTTCTGCAATCATTTCAGACCTTCAATCTGCTGGAGCGACCCCATGTGTTCAGTTATTTTTAGTTACCATTACTTGATGTTTCTATTTCTGTCACTTTTTTGACATCGATTTTTCTATTTTGATGACATTTCAGTAAAGACCACATATATGTATATCAAGGAAAAATATACACAGACAAAATATAAACATATATTGATATGTGTACAAATATATATGTATATGGACATAAATATACATGAATACAAACATTAAATTTGTATCTAAATATATATGTGTGTAAGTGTATACATATGTGCATGCTCATATATCTGTGAACACACACAAGAATGTGGCTTTATATGTGCATACATATGTATATGTAAGTGCATACTTTAAAATACACTTGCATATCATATATATTAAAAATGCATAATATATATGCATATATATGATGCTATGCATTAGAATCCTGTAGATATTGCCTTTTGTCTTATACACAAATGTTTTTCTCCCTTGATTTCTTTTTCTTGAAATGCAACTCTCTTGTTAAAAAAGACGTAACTCAGGAAATGATAGAGATTGTTCATAGAATCATAGAATGGTTTAGGTTGGAAGGGACCTTAAGGGTCATCAAATTCCAAGCCCCCTGCCATGGGCAGGGACAACTTCCACTAGACCGGGTTGCTCAAAGCCCCATCCAGCCTGCCCTTGAATGCCTTCAGGGATGGGGCCTTCACAACTTCCTTCAGCAACCTTCTTCCCAATATCTAATCTAAATCTACCCTTCTTCCAGTTTAAAATCATTAACTTTATCCTGCCTGTCGCTAGATTCCCTGATAAAGAGTTCCTCTCCTGTAGGCCTCATTTAAGTACTGGAAGGTGGCTATAAGGACTCCCTGGAGGCGTCTCTTCTCTGGGCTGAGCAGCCCCAGCTCTCTCAGCCTGTTTCATCGCCCGTGATGTAGACAAATTTCTGCTGTCTATAGTAGCAGCCCCTTTCACCTTCTTTTAAGCTTACCCACAGCTTTGAGCTTCATTACTGCCTTTTTGTAACCAGCATAAATAAATTTCATTTGGATAATAGATTTAAGGTTGTAATAAAGGAGGAGTCTTATTTTTATGCCAATTTTTTATGCCTAAGAACACATTTACAATCACTTTATTGAGTCAGGGTTCCTTCAGGTTACTTTGCACTAAAAGGGTACCTTTACGCGATAGAAATCCTCTTTGTTGTCCATCTTGCATAGAGTCCTGCAGAAATCAAAGTGATCTCTGTCTGATTTTTGAGGGACGACAAAGGTATATTAGAAAAAATAACAGTCTAAAAGAGCATCCCTTCCACCTGTTCTGGTTGGTTGCAGATACTTAATTTGAGTGAAATTAATGCTATCTACTTTGAATTCAGTAATACTGTTCACTTTCTGTTTGGGGCCTACAAATTGCATTGTAGATGCATCTAGACTAGATGCAGGTGTGAAAAAAAAAATCCTAACTTGGGCATTAGATTTCGGTTTTATAATATCCTGATCATAACAATATGTTCCATACCTGTTTAGTGTAAACCTTGGAACTGAAAATTAAATCCACAACTGTGGTTCTTACCTTGGCTTTATTTTTGTCTTTAGTGGCGGGACGAGACGTATTTTGAAGACTTGCATTCATGGTTTGTTTATGAGCTAAATAACTTTCTATTTAGAGCAGCATAAGGGGAAAATACCTGCCAGTTTAACAAACAGTGGCTCTCACATTGCGTACCTTCATCTTTAAAAGTGATTAATTTTGAAAAGCAATTTTTTTTGTAAATGACAAGTATAGTCAAGCCAATATCCAGCCTCAGCATACAGTACACAGAGTAGCAGGGCTGAATAAAGTGGACCATTGTGAATGTGCAATGGGAAGAAGCAAGAACCTTAGACCTGTTCCGTTTATTAAGAAATTAAAAAAAAAAAACAGGTGGACAACATTTTTAAACAACTGTACAGCACCTATTTATGGCTAACCAATGTAATATTCAGAGAAATCCAAATGGTTTGTCTACCTACAAGTACATTCTGCATGGACCACATGAAACAGTCATTCATTTTTTGTTGCTTGCCTCTTATCTGACATTATAAATATAAGAAAGTCAATTAGAGCATGTTTTAGTAGCAGTTCTTGCCACTTTGATAAATGTCATTATAAATGAAAAATTAATAATTGCAACCTTACATGTAGCTTGGAAAATTAACCTAATGCCCCCCATATGGAACTGAATAAAGAAAAGCTATTTGAAAACATGCTGCTGGGAATTAATCTAGCATGTCAGTGGGGCAAACATGTCCTGTATGAGCAAGGGGAAATAAACTCCAACAGCTAAGCTGTTTTCATTTACTGCAGCTCTACCCAACAGGCAGCCTTACCCCTCTCTTTGGAGTAGGTGGCAGAAATTACTTTCTCACACTCAGATTGTGGAGTTTATTTCAGCTAGTTCTTCTGTTTTTATGCTCTTTTCATACCACCAGACCTCCCCTAAAAATGGGACAACTGCTGTACTACACGTCACTGGGCAAAATGTCTGTGTGTCAAGCCTGGGAGTTACAGAGATTGATAGGAGAAATAGTCAAGGATCATACTGACAGCATAAAAAGTGCTCCAGATTCACTGAGGAAACGAGGTTAGATTTTACTAGAGCACAACAATCTAACTGGTATTGGTTAGGCTCTCTCCCTGCTGAGACCATCTTACCTGCATCAGGTCTTTTCATCACCTTGAACTGAGGTGGCATAGGTTTCCTTCAGCTGTGTTGTTTTGTTTACCATTAAAAAACACCTAAATGACTGTTTAGTGTTTCCCCTCCTGTCTTTTGCTTTCTGTCTTTTTTTAATCTTCCTCTTTTTTTTACGTGAAAGAAATGGTTGTTAAAACTGTTCATGATGATTGATACAGAGTGTTTCTGAATGCTGGAAACATATCTAGTAATTACACTGTTCAGACATGAAGATTATATTACCTCAAATTGCCTGGAATGATGTCAATTTATCAAACTTCCTGTGAGAAGTTAATCTCTGCTGTAAAGTGATCACTTTTCTCTCTCTTTGCTAGCTTTATCTAATACAGAGGGTCCACAGGGGATTTATCCACTCTCTTTTTCAACCTCATCCTCTTTTGGATTCTGCCAGACCAATGGGGAAAAAATGAGAGCGTGTTTTGTGACTGCCTTGTTTATTTTATAGTCTTTCAGTGCAGTGGAGGGAGAGGATGTGTAATTTGATTTGAAAGCCCAAGACAGTTAAGCAACAGGGCTTCGACAGACCAGCAGTAATCATGTCTGCTTACTGAGGTAAAACATGGTCTGTTTGTATTCCAGACAGAAGATTTCAATTATGCTTGTTTAAGACTAACAGATTAAAAGCATGAAGATTCATTTCCTATTAAGCACTGTTTTAGCAAGTGTTTAATGCAAGTATCAAAGTATACTAACTGGACGTTCTCCTGTCTGTCTAACACTGCCAGAAGGAAGACAAAGTTTTTACCATTTGTCTGCCCATTAACAATCTAACAGTGTCCTACAAAATGATTTTTACTCTGGACTATCAACAACAGAATAATTTACTTGCTTAGATGTACAAATGTAGCTTTCTTAGCCTTTTTTCTGTGGTGGCATTCCAGTACTTTCAGACCAGCTGACCTAAAAATAAAAGTAAGGTTAATAGGAGTCTTGTCTCATTTGGAAGGGAGTTACTTGTTGGCAATCTAGACTGTTATCATCAAAGACTAAAATGAGGCATGATTTCTTAATAACCCAAATTGATATTTTTTGTGTGTATTTGCTTTCAGTCTGCTGATAAGAACATATGTTTTTATACATTTC
>VXBJ01001916.1:694032-755849 GCA_013400055.1 Nycticryphes semicollaris
AAGATCTAAGTTCTGTCTATTGTGAAGCAGGTGATTTCACAGTGTAGACTGTTTCTCATTAAAATGCAACCCAAACCCCAAGCTTTTAATCTTATTTCAGTTTGTTCTACAGTGTTATACAAGTCCTAAATACATTTAATAATGCCATGGTCACCCAGATAAATCAAGTTAAGCAACAGTAAGCGCTACCTAAAAAATAGTTCTGGAATTTTTCATCTGTTTGCGAGTTTCTAGTTAGCCAAAAGAATACAGGTAGCAAAGTCAACAGCTATATACCCTTAACTCATCTTAACCTTCAAAGAAGCAGCATAAGCAGGGCAGCTCCAGTGCCTTCAGAGCTCCTGATTTTCCCCCACTCATGCTAAACTGCCTTTAAGATTCAGAACTTGCCTAGATTCAACTGTTTTCAATGTTTCAACTCAAGGAGGAACTTCTAACTGGAACACTGAAAAAGCCTTTTGGGACTTTATTAACTTTACTTACAATAACAGGAATACTTCTTGGCTTTGTATTTTGCAAGGACACCCAGACACTATCCTTGATAATTTCTATGATTTAACTAATTAGGCAGCCCCAATGATGTACTGCTGGGTAAATCTGGCAAAAGCCACTCTGGATGTGTAGTCCAGAGCACCAAAAAAATAACACAGCGAGTGCACTCATCAAAGGTCCTGTTAACAAGGAAAAAAATGGGTGCCAAATAAATGCAAGCCAGGTTTAGTATCCTTTGATAACACTTCATCTTGTAATTTTCATACTACATTTCTGCTATTTCTATATCCTATGCTCCTGGAATTTTTTATACTATGAGGATTATGTTCTTGATATAACTGTTTTTATATTCATAGTATTTCTTCAGGGAGTAATTTAGGGAATAACTCAAGGAATTCCTGAATAATTTTTAAAATGTATATCCTTAATTCCTGGTTTGATTTAAGCTTACTGATTAGTACATATGTTTTCAAAGCTCTTCCGTAGAAAGCACTATTATTGATGTAGACTATAATCTTTGATTGCAACAATGAACCATCTTTTTATATTTGCATGGGCAATTATGATGATCTCATGTCCATGTATCTTAGGAATCATTCTAATAATAACAGTCTGCGATGTTGCCTTTTGCTTCTATCCTCACCAAGCAGTTTAAAGATTATTTAATTATTTGCAGTCTGGATTTTTTTTGCATATGTTTTACTACTTGTTTTTAATGACCTAACAGTACTTCAGACATGACCAGTACAAACTGTCTTTTATTGCTCTATGCCAGAAAGAAAATCTACTGTTATTGTGCCTGCTGTTACTATTAGATTACGCAGCATAAAAATCACTGTCCACTGAGGAAGATCACATTGTCAGCGCTGTGTACCAAAGTGACACTGAACAATTTAGGTCCTATCTCCCACTGTGCTGTGCTCCAGGAAGTCATTCAAGGAAAATAAAATGACCATAGCTTGCTGTCAGTCTTAAGAATGTGTTCTGTAAAATGTGCCATGTATAATTCTCTTCCCCACTATTTCTTTGCAACTCTAAGTCTCCTGGGAAAAGTTGTGTATAATTTGACAGTATTTTGCTATTGTGAAATAAGAATTTTAGTTCTATTGTCAAATTGTGTGCATGAATATCTGTTTATGTATCCTTTTTTTTTAAGTAAGTACAAGGAAACTCTCCCTAATCAAGAAAAATAGAAGTCAATAAAGGCCAAGGCCTTACCTGTATGTAACATCTTCCTACCTTCTGCTGTTTGCAACTGAAATTGTTTTCTAACTTCATACAGTTAAAACAATGTAGACATGATAAAGGTGCTAATCTTGGAAAAAGCCTACAAATGCATTTAATTTTATGCATAAAGCAAGAGCCCAGTTACTAGCAAGATTTTTGATATCACATCAAGTAATACTCTAATGAGAAATATATCCCAAACTATTTTTAAATATGCATACCTCTAACGAAGATACAACCTTAAGGATGTTTGTTTGGGTTTTATTTTTATTTTTTTTTCTGCTGTTGTTCATAGCATTTTTACAGTGTGGATTGGCTTTTAATGTACTTGGATTGAATGTCATAGTGTATTTCAGGCTGAAGCTTTTTTCAGTGGGATGGATGTGTTTAAATTCCTGAGAGAGATTCTTCAAGGGGCAAGTGGCATTGCAAGGTAGATTTGATACAGCAATTGGAAACATGACACTGCTGTCTTGTGGGAATGCTTTTTCTTCTTTCTTCCATGTTGTGTCACTTCCCTGTCTCCCAATTTCAGTAGAATTCAGCTCAAAGAGCACAACGGCTCTCTGCATATACAGATTCCTAAACTCACTGAGCATTCCGTTCCGTAATAGTAACATAAGAACCGTTTTTTATGGAAATGGGTTTTGTCTCGATGAAATACTAGTTATGACTGTTTTCTCACTATTCCAGCATGGCGTAGTTCGTAGTCTCTTTTACACATACACAGAGATGTCATATAGAATTAAGATTAGTGAGATAAAATGTAAGCTCCTAATTAAGGGAATGTAGGGCAGGAAATGAGGGAAATGATAATATCCATCTTGCATTGAGGATAGGTGGTGGCAACAGCAAAACCCTACCTTAAACACAGGGTTTAAAGTGCTCTCTTGATGGTAGATACCCAAAAAGGCAGCCTGAGGCATTCAACAGTATATATAAAATAAATTTAACAGCAGTGGTATATAGTGGTAAGGGTGGAGGGGGTGGAGATTTTCAGGGTAGTAGGACAAGGAGGCACATAGTTGAGTAGAAAAGCATTGGCAGAGGCTGTGATGAAGCGAGAGAACCTAGGGAAATTTGAGAAGTGAGTGAAAAGAGTGAGATGTCTTTTTTTGTTTATTCCACACTCCCTTGCCTCCCCCCCAACTTCTTCCTATTATAGCTTGCAACCGCTTCAATAACTTCAATAATCTGATTTTGAAGAGCTAATTCAAAGGTGTGCTTCAGGGTTGTCCTCTTTTTCCTTCTGTTCCTGACTGTAGTCTCTTTAGGTACCTAAAGCTCCCATGCTGTTTGTGCCTGAATGGGAGAGAAGGAAAGAGAGAGCAAGGAAGGGAGGGAGGAGAAGGATGTGTGTGTGTGTGTGGAATGGAGCAGACAACAATTAAGAGAGTGGAAGGAGGTGTATGCATGAGACATTATAATTTTTGACAGGGAAGAGGTAGCTGCTCTTGGGAAAGGGTTCCTTCTCTCTTTCACCACGCTCCCAGCAACTGTCCTTTTTGTGTCTCCTACAATGGCAGTTCTTAACTCTACCACCATGCAAGTATTCTTGAGGTAATTAAATTTAATTCAAGTGTTTAGAATTGCTATAGTGTGGTCTGGTGCAGTAATTACCTGTTTGAAACATTTGGCCAAATGTGCTGTGATTCTGAGCTTCAAAACTCTCACCAAATTGCTAGACAAACGAAGAGGGAAATCTCCCTGTTGTAGCTTTCCCACCAAACATTTACAAAGTATAGGCAGAAAGAAGGGAGGCATGAGAGGCTGGAGTATTTTGTTTTGCTGTCCTTTTTTCTTTAGCATAAAAATCAACATTGAAGAATTTGGAAAAGACTTTGCAGTGTGTAAACTTTTGGTGAGGAGAGAAAGGATTATTTTTAGCAATAAAGTTTTACAGTTATAACCAGCTGGCACCATTGTTTTAGTACATGACATATAGAAAGACCCACTAAGACAGGTAAATAGTTCCCGGGGAAGGAGGGGGAAGCATGAAGAAGTGGGGGAAATCAATGAACAGACGTCTTTGTGGTGACATTCTTATCATATGAGCTGGAAACTGGAAGCTTGAAATAGTCTTTGCACCTTGAGCCATCAATAATTTCCAAACATCATCCTCAATAAAAGATGTGGTGGAGTGCTGATTTTAAGTATCCTCTTGGCTGAATTGCTTGTTGGCGCTGGTATACAAAAACAAATGTGAGTGTCCTTTGCACCCCCACCCCATTTTTTAACCAGTAAGTATTCTAGCATGAAGCTTTTCAATATTTTATGTCTAGAGTGCCTTTTTCATTAAGAATACACTTTTATTTCCTGACATTGAGAAAATGGATCAGGATCATCACTTTAAAAAATTTTGTTTAAATGTAGATTTTGAATGGCTGCCAGGACTGAATAAAAAATCCCTGTAGAACAAACACTATAAAAATCAATAGCATTCCTTCTAGGGAGGTATATTTATCTGATCATGTCTCCTTGCACTTCACTGTAGTACTTCTTGCAGTTTTAAGCCTTTTTTCTTTCATAAAAGTTATGCCTTGTACCTGGTTAAGCTAAAAAGAACTGTTGCACTCCGTGAGCCTTAAATAACTGATCATCATAATTAAGAATCTTTTTAATTTCACATTTTCCATATTGCAAGGAAGAATTCCAAATTATCTTGAAATCTGTTCTTTCATATGTTATTGGCTTATACATATGAATAGAACAACTTGTGCACAACCTCAGATTTCTCTGCATTCTCCTATTCTCCTCTTGTTTTTTTGACTGAAGGAGAACTAGAGAAAATGAAGAGTGAATTCGGCTGAGGGGCTTGACAGAGTGTTGTTTTCTACCTGTTCCTTCTGGTTACATGCAGAGATCTCTCCAGACCTAACCTCATCTTGCTGCTTGTGACAGTCCATTCAAATCTTTCTGCTGAGGTGCTTTTGTGTTTGTTAACTTGTTTCATGTTAAGAGTCTTACAGTTTAAACATTATAAACTAGCCCAACTAATTTTCACTGAAATGGTTTAATAAACATATTTTCAGGTTCTGAGAAGGTAGCACCCAGCAGCAGACCAGTGAAAAGCAAGGGGGCTGTGCAGCAGTAGCTACTCAAGCTGGTACTGAAGCCACAAGAAAAAATATCAAAAAGTCCTTACAGAGTTTACACCCACATACTGTTGACATTCTTGACATTCTGTTTCCCAGGCTTTAAACGTTATGTCCAAGGTAGGTATAAATAATACCAATTAAAAGCAAAACAAAAAGAAAGAAAAAAAAAAAAAGCTGTTAAATTCTAAATGAAAAGGAAAAAATCAGTAAATCTATAGTTAGAGAAATAGTCCAGAAATACTTTCGCTCCACACATGGTGCAGAAAAGCCTCATTACATACAAGTAAAGACTTCTCAGCAATGACCTCTTCTTCTTCTGACTACTTCAAACTCTTTGGAAGGTAGAAAGGAGGAGTGGTTTCGTGACAGATGATGTACCAGATTAAATGTTGCTGAGGTTTTCTGTAATTGCTGAAAACCAGATCTTGAGTAAGTGAAGAAAAAAATACACAAGATATAACTTTCATCATAGCAGTTTGTTGTCCAGATGAAAATCTTGCAGTGCCAGAGATAAAATATAGTAGAGTGCCTAAGCTACTGCTAAGACATCCTGTCACACAACTGACAATGCTCTGTCGGATTTTAGAAATGATCTATTTCTGCCAGCTCAGATGCAAACTAAGACTCTTGCTATTACAAAATTTTGCCAAAACACATTAAAGTGTAGCAAGTATGTTCTGTATCTATTAAGAACATATTTTAAAGGACTTAATTCAACTATTCCCAAATTTTTTTTTCATTTCTCAAGTAAATGCGAAAAAACTCTTGGATCATTCTTAAATATTACAAATTTGTTTTAAAAGTCCCATTGTTAATAGTAAGTGCTAGAAGAGATGGTAGGCTTTATGATTTTTGTCATTAATCATATTTCCACTTCTATTTCATCCTCTAGGCTTAGCCAAATACTGTTATACATGGAATCCACCTTGTAAAAGAAAAACTTTGAGTCTGTTCAGGCATCCTGATTGTGAATGCTATTTTGATCAAATTAGGTTGCCAGAGCATGACAGCAATGTCATTAGTTTATT
The DNA here is from genome assembly GCA_013400055.1 of Nycticryphes semicollaris. Classification (NCBI taxonomy): domain Eukaryota; kingdom Metazoa; phylum Chordata; class Aves; order Charadriiformes; family Rostratulidae; genus Nycticryphes; species Nycticryphes semicollaris. The sequence continues at coordinate 699,878 of VXBJ01001916.1, forward strand.
ATGTTTTGAAGTCCTTCCCTTTCATTTATTTTCTGTTGTTTGTTTGTTTTGGGGTTTTGGGGGGTTTTTTTGTAGGTTGTTTTTGGTTTTTTTTTTTGGTTTTTTTTTTTTTTTTTTTTGTGTTTTAAATCTATGCTTCCTGTCAAGATTCTTTGTTTTGGGCTATTCATGCTATGCTGTGATCATCATCCCCCTGAGGCTTAGTACAAATGACCAAATGTTATAGCCTGAAGGCAAAACCAAAAGTGAAGACATGCAGAGCTATCACATGAGAGGGGAAAGCCACAACTTGCAAGGCTTTGCTCCATCACATTCTGCTGTAGCTTGTATCCTTCCTAATTCAACTTGAATCAATCTCCAACCACAGGTCAAGACAGAATGTGGCCCATAGTGTAGAGGGAGACACAATTTTTGACTATTTAATTCTAAGCTATATATATCTTAATACATGCTATAAAGTACATTTAAAAAAAAATGGTGCCCGACTGAACAGTGTGTGCATCCTTCAGACACATGAGACAGAAATGCCTCACAGACAAGGCAGGTTAAAGTAGGAAGATAGGTTATACAGTTCCTGTCTCCTCAGCCATGTGAAGGCTACCTCTTACTGGAAAGGCAACACACTGCCTCAACAAAACAAAAAACCCCAAGTTATTCTTCATTAATACCAGTAGAATATCATGAATATCAGTAGACTGGGCTGAATGGGACTTTGAGCAACCTGGTCTAGTGGGAGGTGTCCCTGCCAATTGTAGGAGGGTTGGACCTTGATGATCTTTAAGGTCCCTTCCAACCAAACCACTCTATGTTTCTGTGATTTTATGATTCTGTGGTTCAGTAGTCATGTTTATTGTGTGGAATGCCACAAGCTGTGGTGACACAGCCAAGACAAAGAGAGACAAAAAAGTGGTACAAAAACACTATACTGTGTCTCCAGAACTGTATGTTACTATACTAACCTTTCTTTAGGTAAATTTGCCTGGTGAGTAAAGAAATAAATACACTCAAATACGAATTTAAGACTAGCATAAGATTCAACATGAAAACTGTAGCAGACTAAACAATTGAGTCAGTCTCAATTAAATAGTAGGCTTATAAATTGCATTTGGCTGTAACTCTGGGAAGAAAATACTTATAGAAAACTTAGGCAGCATCGGACTAGGGAGTATTCACAGGGAAGATTTGACAGATGTTGAAGTGACTGTGAAAGACTTAGAGACCAAATGGAAACTCAAACAAATCTCCAGTATGTAACAGCTTACTTTCCCACTGTTTACTGTCTCTGGTGGCAAGTATAGTCTTGTGCTTATGCTGAATTGAGGCTACATTAGCAAGGAAAGGTAATGTTTTCTGACTTGCTCAGATGAACTTCGGTCATGATGTTAAAATTCCCACTTGAACATTCTGGTCTAGGGAATACAGTCTTGAAATACAAGTCAAAATAAATTGTGTAGAATTTTTTTCATGTTAAACTCTTGATATCTTTAGAGGTACTTAACCCTGAATGTGCTATGTAATTATATGTCATTCTTTTGCAAAATAATTTTCACTAGCCAAGATAATATTTCTTGTTATGGAAGCACCTGCTTACATTCAGATGACTTCACAGAGATGTAAGTATGTAAGAAAACACTTAAGCTTATACTTGAATAGTTTTTTTTCTCAAGTGAGAAAGTTAATTAGTAAGTGTTAGATATGTTCACGAATAAAATGAGACGTTTCTAAATTTTTAATGAATAAGTTAATTGTTCTTTGATATAGCAAAGTGATCCATTACTGAAGCTTGTCCCTTGAGTACTTTGAAGATTTATATTTCAGCCTTTCACAATACCAGAGCATTCTAAACATTGAATATGTTTTATACATTGCTTTCTCTTTTATTGATAGAAAATCTTTCAATTGATTTTGGAAAACTAGACCCAATGCAAGAATGATCTTCCTGTCAAAGTATTAATTCATAAATAAAAGGATTTAATTGATCTTTCCTTTTTTCCAGAGGACAACGAAATGTAGGCACTATTCATACTATCAACTTCTGAAAATAAAGACATATCTGAGCAAAAGATGCTTTATGCTATGCTCCAAGGTATGAAGACAACATACAAGGTAAACAATAACTCCTATTTGCCTTATTTTCTATGCAGGCACACAATCCAAAGTTCAAATATTAAAACTGACAGAAGTATTTCAACATTGCTGATGTGTTCTTGACAACCAATGCATTTATATTTGCATCGAATTGAAATATATAATTTGAACTTCTCTGAATGGTTGCTGTCTTGTAGTAAACTGCTTCTTTTTCATCAAAGAAAACAAAAAGAATCTCCTTAAGCTCCAAAGTGCTTTTAAAGTTATCATGGCACTCAAATATTTTTATTGTGATGTTTGCTGTTAAGGTCTAAGATTTATGTATTTCAGCAATAGCTCTAGAAAAAGAAAAGAACCCAGTAGCTTGGCATGTGTATTTCTGTATCTACTTACAATCACACTGAAACATCAGCCTGTGAGCTAGCTTTCTTTAAAGATTGTAGTTGTACAGCCAAAACCTATACTTTTATCTGTGTGTTTTTTTCCTAAAAATCCCAGACGCAGCAACTAGTAAATGAAAGACAACACATGCAAAAAATCCACTAATTTTTAGGAACAGTGCTAAGATTCATTAGTGGCAGAAAAAAAAAAAAAAAAAGTGTGCAGGTAGTCCGTTTTTTTTTTATTTTCTGATGATACAGGAGGGAATTTTCAAAAACATTCTTTTTTTTTTTTTGAAAGAATATATCAACCATTTTAAAATGGAAGTTTGTATGCATGCATGTAGTTTGTATATTTGTATTATTTTACTATTACTAGAATTCCAATTGATAAGAAGTAACTAGACAGCTAAAATATCTAAACAAGTAACTTTGAAGTGCACAGGACTTTAGTTAGACATAATGAAAGATTAGAATGTTCTAAAAATCTCAAGATAGATTAATATATTTGAAAGTAAAAGTAATGAGTGAACAGTGAATCTGTCAACTTTTCCTTGCATGCTGTAAGAGTTCAGAGGAACTCAAAACACATCTAAATTAAGAAGATAAAGGCAAATTAGCACCTGTGGCTGCACTACTTAATTCATAGCAGCAAATTTTACTGCTTCAGAAAATAAATTTATTGGGAGGTGGGATCAAGATGAAATTACTGCTTGTGGAATGCAACACTTTAAAAGCATTGTGTGGAGGTTATGCTTTACAGTGTTACATAATACTATAAATACTATTTTGGATTAAAGGAGCACTCTTTTGTTCCGGTCTAGAAATCTGTTTGGTCTAGGTGGTGGTTTGCTCAGCCATGACACTTAGCAACACTATCAGACAAAGTCTAATAATTACTTCTTTGCTCTCCGTTCTCTATTTCGCCTCTCTGCCATCTAAACTGTGGAGAACAATTGTGAGTTTTGAAGAACCTCCTTAATGCAGTAATCAAATGAGTAACTGGTTCAGCTCAGAGAAGAGAGTAGCCTAACATTTTGCTTATGTATTTGTGCCTACTGATCTTCTCTTTTTGCTCTTTCACTGAAGTTGTTTCATAGCAAGTAGATTATCTGCTAAGTTCTGCACTGAAAGACATTTTTGCTTTAGGAGGCAACATCCATGTCTTTCACAAACAAAAAGGACAAAAAAAAAAAATCTTTAAACTCTTAAGAGACTACTGTGTGTGCTCTCTCTCTAAGTGATTGAAGAATGAGGGGAAAAAAATTGGACCAATCATGTTCCAATTAAAATGGGAAACTAAGTAATATCTCCTGTGACAAATTAGAAGAGAGGTCCATTGAAAAGCAGGCTAAAATTTATATAGCTTTCTGAATTAACGAAGGAATAAGAAAAAAATCAGGCATCCAAACTAGTCTCCCAACATCTGAATCTTGCTGTGGTCTTGGGCATCAAAACCATCCTCTTTAAACAACTGCAGCTCCTCAGTGTCCTTCAGTTTATTCTTGAGATGCAGGCACTAAAAGCTGACACTGGAAAAACAGAAAAATCAGGCATTTAAATGTCAGGCTTTTGGTTTTGGAATACTTGAATGAAGCCTGGTCTCTGTTACTCCACATTTTTTGTTAATTTTTTTAAGTCTCTGCACCTCATTAACCCTGTAAGGCAGATTGTGGCTATCAGGATACTCATACATCAGTCTGTGGTACACATTTCTGGTCATTTCTAACACAGGACAAAATTGATGGAGATCCTCAGTCTCAATCAAAACTTAAAATCACTAATCATTTATCATTTGCAAATAGATTTATTGAGATATTTCTAGTAGTTTAGTGCAAAAAAAGGCTTTTATTAAAAAAAGACAGAAAAAAAGAGGGAGGACCCCATTGTGACAGGCTTTTTAGAGAAAGAAAATCTTTACAAGTTTCTCTGACAGCTGCAGTAATAATCCTAACTCTGCCAGCGTAATGGTGATGAATCCTTATGTTCTCACCAAGAGTTTCTTTTCAGATATGCTGTAATGGGAATTGGCATTGTTAAAATGCAGCCATGGTGATGGCACTTTTCTCCTCTTACAGTCACATTGGGTTCGTCCCTAGGTAAAAGCAAACTGAATGGCCCTGGACAAACACTAAAGCAGCAAAGATGCTAATGGCTACTAATCTGAGCTTTCCGCATGTGAGAGTTGAACCTGCAGCTTCAAACTCAGTTGTATACACTGGAAAAGCAGCGAATATTTCTATAAAAAATGTTTTGTGAGTTAATTGCTATTGAAAGGGTTTGTTCCCCCTTACCTTCTTTGGTAATGCTTATGATTCACGATTTTGAAGGTTAAGGAAACCCAGACTTGTTTACATGTCATAAATTGAAGCCATCAGTATACAATTCATGACTCTGGTTTTACACAGCAGAAAAAAGAATGCTGTCATTGTTGCTGTCCTTTGCAGGCTGGGGTTGATGTGTAACAGCAGGTGCTTTTGAAAGAAATGTTGTTGGCGCTTGTAAAGGCAGACTGCCCAAAGCTGCATCTTTTTTTTTATTTAGGGAAAGGCCTTTGTTTCTTTTGTTGCCAGTCTGTCAGGGGAAATCTTTGCAGAAGAGCTCAGGCAGATTAAATGGCACAAAAGGTTTAAGAAACATGACTACACTCCAGGGTTCATGGACATTACAGGTCATTGATCATATTTAAATATCCTCATATTTGAATACTGTTCTCATGATTGTCTAAATTTAGCTCTCCCAAAATTGTAAGAAAAACTTCAATATTAACACCAGGGTTTTTTGGTGTTTGGGTTTTTAAATTATTGTTATTTCTTGCGTTTTGATACATAAAAAATATTAAACACAGTATTTTTTACATATAAGGTTTTATGTAATAATTAACAGTTCTGGTGAAGCAGATGGAAAAAAAGAATGTCGCCTGAATGAGCTAACTCCAGGAATACGTAAGGCCAAATATTTCAGATCCCTTTATTTTTCAAGTTGAAATTTTGGAAACTAAATAGGGTACATCTCTGGTACATCTCTCATGAACATTTGTAAGCTAATTTAAATCCTGTGCCATTTCATATAAAGCTTTATTATAAGCCTTGCATACACCACAAGCCTAGGTCAGTCAGATAAATTTCAAGAGTATCATATGTAACATTTTGTGGAGATTTGGATTCTGTTTCTGTGTTGAAACTAATGTCGCTAAGCAAGATTCAATGTAATTACTACTTTTACTTGCTAAATCTGCAATCTTCTAAGGTGCATCAACTGAGAGGAAGACTGCATGAATGATTTGAAAGCACTAATAGTGAAATAATATTGACACTGATATTTTGTACTAGTGTCAGCATTTTGTTCCAATAAAACCATTTAATTTCTTCACAACTTTTCCAATATGCTAGAATATGACACTAAATTAAAACTATAATAATAGTTAGTAGTTATAATCAAATGCAAAATAACAAATTGCTACAAGTACAAGTAAATATTTCAGTCTTATGAAAATGAAACGTTGTAATGCTTATAAAATGAGAGGAGTTAGATTTTTCTCTTTTTATTTAGAATTAGTACATTTTGAAAAAATACAATCTTCTAGCAACACTGACTTGTCAACGGAGCAGAACAGTCTGTCTGTTTATAAATTGTTTTCTAAGTTATCTAAGTACCTTCAGTCCTAGGTTTTTCAAGTGAAGAGTCTCAGATGTTTTCCTTTTTATCTGTGCCTTTTGCCCACCGTTTCCTTCTGATGTCTCTACATTTGAAACAGTGTTGAAATAGTGCACCAGGTATGAATGACTCTTTTGATAAACAAAATGTCCAAAGTCAAATCATGGCAGAGGACTGTCTCTATGTTGAAAGGAGAATGCAGCACCTAGTACTTTTTTCCTCTGGATACTTCTGAATGGAACAGGAGTCATCTTTAGGCATTCTGGTTTGTAGAAAGCTGTATTCCTCTGGCACTGCTGCTGAGCTGCCTCTAACACAAATCAAAACAAAACAACCTCATCTTTTTCATAATTAGGTGGAAAGTCAAAGGTTCAGAGAGAGGGTGAAATACTTATTGGAAATTAATTGACAAAGGTTTTTGACATCTCTATTTCAACACCACTTTAGTGACTTGGGAGACCACTTCATGAAGAAGAATATTTCATTTAAAAAAAAAAAAAAAGAAACAGCATTAATCTAAATGAATCCCCCCCGTATCTACCCCCTACATTTAAATATTGAAAGGAGGGAGAATTACAGGAAATAATCAATTTGCATTTGATTTGATTTGTTTGACTAGCTCCAACCTGCAACAGTAAGTGCTCTGTGCTTCCATTCAGTATTTTTGTTTCAGCAGATGTTCAAAGGAAAGTGCAGCTCCCTGTACATTGTAGCTGACATCGGGGAGCATGTTCATCATTCTGCGGAATAATAACGTACAAGAAAGTGACATACTATGATTGAAATTTGCCTATCATTGCACAACATCAGGCTATGGAATATGCTGCATTTACTTGCTGCTGTGTTATACTTTAAATAAGCTGGTAAAATGTGAGAAATAGGTTGCCTGGTATATCCTAGGGCACAAAACAAAAAAGTATGCAGGAAAGTGTTCAGATATCCTTGTTTCTCTGCTAGAACTAGTAGGGCATTTAAGATTCTTTTCAGCACAAGTCTTTTGTTAGTCAGAGTACAATATTTTCCAAAGCTAACTTTTCTCCTGAAAAATGCATTGCTAGCTGGTAGCTATCTTTCCTTCTGTAACATCTGCTCATATGTGGCACTTTCCATAATCAGAATCAGGCTACAGATTACCATAATTTTAAGAAAAATCCATGCAATAGCTGCATCCTATATCTGAGAGTGAAAAGGGAGAAGAGCAGTGAGTAGAGAGAACCAGTCCTTGGGACAGAAAAAACACAGTACAATCTGTGAGGTGATCTAACCCAGCTCAGACCACTCTAACCCCATATTTTTACGGGGGTTTTCATTTGCACTGTTTTGTGTTATATATCAGATAATGCTTTATAATCATAGAGAAGATCAGTTTCTGTATGTGTTTATATTCCTGAAGTCAAGGAAGGCATTTTGGTGAAACGGATATGGGAACTGATTCTGATCTGGTATTTTAAGGATTTGGAAGTTAACAACCCCCTGGCGTTCAACCTGAAGTGCTTAGCACACAAGAAGTGCTCCTGCTGCATGCATCACTGCACAGCAGCTGGACATGACAATGTTCGAGGCAAACAAACATGGGGGGATGGATTAAAGAGCACAGCACATGTAGCCAAAGATAACTGAAAACATGGCAAAATGTTTGGACGCGTACTTCGGGATGATTTTAGGTGGCAGCAGCAGGGAGTCCTATCAGATTACTCAAATGAGGGGCTGAGATGTCTGATGTGTTCCTGAGCTTGGTCACAGCTCTGGTTACATGCCTTCTCTTTTACCATTCAGTGCTGTGGGAGCTGACTATGTGAAGGAAGGACTTCTTGTTTATTCTTGATTCATTAAGACTTTGTATTACCCATTCTCCAAATAGCATATTAACTTATTAGTATACTACTAATCTGTTGGAACTTGATGAAGTATTTTGAGACAAAACAGTATGTTTAACCTTCTATAGCAGCTTTTTCTGACACTGAGACTTAAAGTTCTATTAAAATGTAGCTTGATCACCCTTTGTTCTGCTGTGTAAATAGGATTCATACACGCAATTTATTAATTCCCTGTCAGCTGAGACCAGAGGAACTAGCCATTGATCAGTTTGGACAGATGAGAAATTTGGGATAACTGTTTTGTAAAACAGCCATTGAGAAATACCACTATGATAATATTGCTCACATTGTTGGTTATTTTTCTGAAAATAATATTTTTTCTTAATAATCAGATACATAGTGGTTTTCTTAATCCTACAGATGGAACATAGAACCAAACAACCTGTTCTCAAATAAAAATTCTGCAGTATGTTATCTAAGAAAAACAACCGCAATTATGGGCGGTGCCAAATTACCATATTTTATTATGGAATGTAGCAGCCACATTTTTTTGTAGTCAAGTCAATATTTTTGTTCAAGTTCAAATTGATTACTTGGAAAATGAATGAAAAACATTTTTTTTTAATTGAATTTCAAGGCAGCTGGCTGCTTAACAGGAAAGCTGAGTAGCAGACTAGTAATGCTTGAGAGGTTCTCCAGAATCTTGAAAGCATCCAAAAGTATGATGATTATAAATTTTTACAAGTTTTATGTAATTATGCATGACATTTAATAGAAATCTTCTAAAGTGGCTAGCTGACGCTTATCTGAGCTCAAGTGAAATTAACCATTAAAAGTACACTTCAAAAAGGAACTCTCCCCGTTTTGCACATCTGATATTACAACAATCAAACTGTAACTGAAATAAGCTGTGAAATAGAAGCTATTTTTAATTAGCTGTTTGGAAGTTTGGTTTTGTTATAATTTTATCCTTATTTTGCCTTGCTAAAGTCTTTGATGCAGGTGCTCTGTTTTGACACTATTCTCTTAATGCTTTCCTTTACAAGCCTTTGATACATTGAAACATGTTTGTCTGATTGCATCCTTTAAACAATGGAATTATTTTTCTCAGCCTTCATTAGTTTGGTGTCTGAATGACAGTGGACCAGAATGAGAGTCTACAGAAGTAGGATTTACAATTAGTATGATTAGGTAACAGAATCAGAAAGTTACTGCTTCATGAACACTTTTTAACCCCAGGCAGGGCCTATCATTTAATGACTCAAAGATACTACATAACTTTAAACAATGTGCCAAAACCACAAATAGTTGAAAACTTTTTAGTGATATTGTTTAATTACTTTGAAGCAGAGATTACATACAAGAAAATATTAGACTGCATGGAATACATTTGTGAAAACTGCATAATCTAGGGTTCTGTTACAATAGAACAAGCTAAACTATTGAAAGCATTCCTGTCCCCCTTCATCTAATATTCCTCTAGGCAATTCTAAACCTAATTACACACTGTAAATTGTTTATTGCAGTCCACAGTCCTTCTTGAATTGAAACAGTTAAAAAAAAATCAATGAAAAAGTTAAATAACCAAACTTCACCCTTCTAATAGAAAGCTTATTACCTTTGTCTATAATATCAGCAGTAAAGTTAATGTCAGCAGTCAGAAAATCATAGATTCAGAGTTGCCTAGGTTGGAAGGGACCTTTCAGATAATCTAGTCCAATCATCAACCTAACACTGACAAAAAACTTCACTAAACCATATTGCTAAGCACTATGTCTACCTGTTCCAATGCTTAATAACACTTTCAGTGTAAAGATTTTGTAAAAATGTAGGAATATTAATAGTAGAAGAGGTTTGAAAGTTCACAGAATGGTTGACTGAAGAAAATCAGAGTAGATTTTATGAAATAATGGCTAGAAATGGAATATGGAAAGGTACGATTGCTAAATCCTTTGAGGTGAGTCATTAATGGAAGGGATTTTTGGTAATTATGTATCTGCACTAGTGAAGAAAACAGTTGTGCAATTAAAATAGTTCTTATGTATATAATCATGGGGGGTGCGGAGGGAGCATGGGGAAAGGGAGAGAGGGAGGTCTATTCATAGCAATGCTATTGATAGGCTAGGTTTCCAAGTCTAGTGGTGAGGCAACCTGTGCTTGTGTGGGTACTTACGCTGTGTACATGTGTCTGACTGGAGGAACTGTGAGTGTATGCACCAAGTGTAATGGCACGACACAGTAAGATTGTCTGCCAAACTGTCCTATTTCAGAGGAACTTATTTCTTTTTCATCTTAAACTTCCATAAACTTTTGTGAAACTTGTTGTTCTGGCTCCTTTGTCTATCTACCATGAGAATTTGTTGCAAGACACAAATTTTGATTGCTGTTTCTGAAAGCTCCTGTGCTGTAATTTTCTTATAACAGCAACCATGCTTAAAAACAGAAGTTTGTTTGGGGTCTGTCATAGAAGTGAGTGGCTCTCATTTTCCTCAAGAAAGCAAGAGTCCACATGGAAAGCACCATTAATTTCCAATTCAGCATTATCTTGTCTTCCCTGTCCCTTCTCAGAATGAAGTGGATATTTTCTTATTTTGAAAAATTTTTCTTCTACATTTCCAGGTTTAGTCCCATAAGGACCTGCAAATATCAGTTAGTGCATCAGTCTCCCTCAGTACTGTCAGCAGGCCTGAAGAAAAGTTATTCCAAATTCCTGTTAAGGACTTTGGAGGCAATAAAAAAATGCTTCCAAAACAGTTCATCTGAAGTTTTTTAATGCCCTGTGGAGAACTCAAGAATAAAGTCTTGAGAGATTAATTAGTGCCACATGTATACTAAAGCATTGCAGTTCACAAGTATCCCACTTCAAGCCTTGTGACTTTCATTTAAGGTACTGAAAATTATTCAAATTTAACAGCTGCTGTTAGTAAATACTAAGTAATTTGACTTAAATTCTTCCTGAAATACATTGGCAAAAGTCCCAATATTTTATCTGGGCCATACCATGCTGTGGTGAAGTTTAGCCTTCTAACTTAACATCCCAGACATCATCCACCTCTCCAGCTGTAGAAATGCTTTGTTTGGTGGGTGTTTTTCCAGATTTCAAACATTTTAAGTTAAGGTAATGTTAAATTTACACACTGTAAAATCCTTCCATGGAGAGGCTGTTATTCCCTTGAAATAATATGTGTAAAGATAAAACCTAAAACAAGTTTCTTATTTTACATCCACATTTACCTACTTTGTGTGGGTGTTTGACTAGACTTAATGCTGGAAGAAGACACTGAATTAAGAAAACAATGGTGACATTTTAATGCCAGCTGTTATGCAGTGTGATATAGCTAACACCAATTGGAAAATGCAAGTCTTACCATATTTCATGGAGTCAACGGTACAACTGAAAGCTTTATAAATGTCAGAATTTAAAATTCAAAATTACAAAGCAGCCTGGTGTCTGCACACTAGCTCTGTGTGTATGGTGGGGTGGGAGGGGGAACAGTATATGTGGAAAAGAGGGGTTTGGAAACAGAAAGATCTAATCGGTAAGGAAGACCACTTTCAGATTCAAAACATGCTTTCTTCCCTCTTCCAGTGACACTGAAATGTATTCTATTTTCTGCCCTAAATATATTAATATCATTCTTTTGAATGAATGAATGAACTAATTTAATATATCCCATCACGACACCAGGTTTTTTAGGTTAATTGACACAGGATCTTTTAGGCTCCTCTTGGAAGAGAAGCCCTCTACTCTGATGATAATCAGTGTGGCTTTTCTCTGCTCTCATTCCAGGTTGTGCTTACGCAGCATTGTCAGAACTGTGCCTGCAGTTAAGAACACTCCAATCGGACCATCCCCATAACTGGACAAGAGGAGGGGGATGCTGGGAATAACTAATTCAGCCTCACAGCTGATATCAGTGCCTGGATGGGGATTTCAAAGCAGTGTTAAGTAGGCTTGCTCGCAGTGAGTTCAGGTTTAACATTCAGCGGAACTATACCTGACATTCAATACATCTTCCTCGAACATGATGGACCTCTATTATATGCAGCATTCCAGATGATATATTAGGAGTGCCTGCTCCAATGACATTAATATTTCCATATTTCTTTGTGAAATACCTTGCCTGAAAAATCCTAGGATTGCTTCTGACATTTTCATGGCTACTTCACGGAGATGGTTCATAGTAATCTTATAATTGACTAATACACCTAGATCTTGCTCTTCCTCTGACATTTCCAACTAATGACTTCCCATGTGAAGGAGGAAATTCTTGTTATTAATGCCCAAATGCATGACCTTGCACTTTGCTATGAAATCTCATGCCATTTTCTTGTTCCAGTCCTCAAGGTCTTTTTTTTCTTTTTACTTTCAGAGTAAGATTCTGATCTTATTCTGTATGGACAGTATTTCTATCTAATCCACAAAAATAGAAGACTGACTTAAGTACTAGGGTCCTGAATGAGAATTTTTAAGTCAGAACCTAAGACCAACCCTTCCAAAACTTTGTTTCTAAGTGCCTTTGAACATGATATGCCACTTTTTAATGTGAGTTATTGTTGTCTCTCATCTTGTTTGTCCCTTTCCTAAATTAAATAGATTTTTCTAGTCTAGCAAATCTTTATCAAAGAAATGTCCTTGATTTTTTTTTTAAAAGAAAGATATCAGAGAAATGTCACAACCTACATGTGCTAAAACCATGTTTGCTTTTTGTTCCACTTGTCATTTACTGATCCTTTCTTTCAACATTTGTTCTGTAGTTCTGAATACTCAATAAAGAAGTTCATAACATCCACAATCATTTCTCAACCCTTCCGAAAACATGCTGTTATCAGAATGTAAAATGTAATCCACAGTGCTATCTGTTCCCTAAAAATTCTTGCTAGTCAGTTTTACACATCTGGATGTTGAAAACCAGAGCCACTCAAACCATCCTGCAGATTGCTGGCACAAAAGGCTACTTCTGTGCAGAAGTCAGGCTGGCCCAGTGCTCACAACTCTTTTTAAAGTAAGGACACAACAACTTTTCCAGGCAGCTTTAGCACTTTGTGAGCATGGTGAGGTGGGCTAAGCAAACTGCTTTGCTCCTGACCTCAAAGGGGGTAAGTGAATAATTCCTTTAGCTTAGGATGCTTAGGAAGCCCCAGGTGGAAAAGCACTTTTTGCATTCGGCATATAAAGACCTATTAGAATTCAATAAAATCTTAAGCTCTTCTAAAAGAGCTGTATTCATTATTTGTACGGTTACTATGTATGCCTAAAGGACACAACTTTATGTCAACGAGATTCTTGACCATTCATATCTGTATTGTACTGTCAAAGGAATGGGAAACTCTGGTCTTAGCCTTACTACATAGAGGTCAATTTAACTGTCACCCAGATGATATTACACGATTCAAGATGGAGTGGAACTTGTTTGCATTGCAGTTCACCTTGAATCATGATATTTGTGTGAAGTGAACCTGAAAAGCTAGGTGAAATGTACAGGTTGTGAACTCTAGCTAGCAAGTTCTGAATCACTAAAATCGCATCAGGTAAAGGTGTGCATCACATTAAGTTATTCTATACATAGAACTTACTATGCTGCTTACTAGAAATGACTGTATGGTATACACCCTTGAGTGGAAAAAACAATTTGATGAAGATACAACATCAGCTGGGGGAAAAAAAACCAAGAAACCCAAAACTTATACCTCTTCAGATATCAGGCAGCTATATAGTATGCTTCTTCACACCTTATATAGGTTGTGGCTGAGGTAAAATTTCTGGATAGAAAGACTTGAGTTATCTCTGATTATGATTTGGTATGTATGTAAGTCATTTAAATATCTAAGCCACTCGTGGTTTAATACAACTGTTTTGGTAGATAATATATACTTTCTCTAATCACTGCAGTAATATCTCTTAAACATGAAGTTTTTAACATAAGAAATGCAATGAAAGAGTGTATATCTCTTTACTATTCCATTTCAGGTTGTTAAGAAACTACCTATATTAATAGAGTAAAAAAAAGGCACCTGCTTTACATAAAAGTATAGCCTGAACAGACTTTCTAATGAATAACTCTGAAATATTTTATGTTTTTTATTTATTACTCTTGGCTATGAAGTCATTGTTAAACATCTCAGAAATGTAAATGTGCGATCTGCCCTGCCATCCCAAAAGCATCTACAGTTTTTTTTCAGGCAGCTATTAGGATTATGGAGAATGACTCAGAAAATTAATTAAAAATTGAATATACACCAAGGGTTATAATTTACATCCCATCAGGTTCAAAATATTTTCCTTAGTTCATAACAGTCCACATGTGTGTTAAAATTCAAGAAAATTAGTCTCGGCCCTATATATTATATTTCACTTTTTCATTAAAAAGCTGCTTAAATACTTTCATTAAGTGGAACATTTATTTAGATATTAAAAGAAATTATGTTGAAAATGTAAATGATCTATTTGACACCAAAAGGGGAAAGAGGCAGTAACAATTTTAATTAAAAATTCAATCCTAACAGGGTTTGCCCTCGTCAACTTAGAAATATTGCACAGACACTTTATTAAATTACAAAGTATCTGGTTAAAAGCTATTCACTATGTTATGTGTTAAATCATCCATCTCCACACCAGATCCAGTTTGTACAAAAGTCAGTGGCAAAACTCTGACTCTGGAAGGTAACATTGAATTTATGACTTCGTGGAAGTTCCCTCAATGGGATAAAATCATGTGATTGGGCTTGTTTATATCAGGCTAGATGGTCCTACAAGGAAAAAAGAGGAATGTGACATACATAGGTACGCCTGTTGTCCTCTGTGCCAGTCTCTGGACATCACTACCAAGAGTGTATACAGGGCACACATTATTTTCCATTTGTGCTGTGATGGTGTTTGTTTTCCCTGTCTTGTTTTCCAGAAAGGATAATATTTGCTTACTGGAAGAAGCCGTAAACAGCATACTAATTTGGAGGAAGCAGAGAAAGATGGAGCAAACTGAAGAAGCTGTGGGTATGTTTTGGAGGTGTTTGAGATTTCAGGGTTGGAATGCAATTAATGATTGAGGCAGGGAGGTATCTCTTTCTCTGCTTACGTACAGGTGTGTCAAGAACATTTGGGCTCAGTGTGAATCTAAGGCTCAAAAAAGCTGTTCCTCTCCCTGTTTCTGCCATTGACCTTGCGTATGGTCTTGTGTAAGTACTTTCACCTCTAGAGTGCTGAGTTGTTTTTTTTTTTTTTTGCTCCTCCTTTTTTTCTTAGCCTTTATCTATCTTTCCATTTTAACTGAGGCTTAGGAGAAGGAGTGTCTCATGGTAGGTGTAGTTACACTGCAAAATGAAACTCTTCTATTAGCTAGGACCTATACACGGAGCTGTAATATCAATAATTAATGATAAGCAACCTGGTTCATGATCTGTGCCTGATTCCTGATTCATTAGAACTAAAATTTATCCTAACTGGGTCCTGAGATCCCGGTAGACAGGCCAGACAAACCTACTTACAGCCCTACCAGCCATTTGACTAGTTCATATTATCATCTGATTTAATCTTTCCAGAACAAAATGACCTTGTGCACATCAGCAAAGGAAATAGGTTGACATCAGCAAAAACTAGGGCAGCATAAGCTGTACCCTCGCTGGTAAAATATCATCCAAGGAATTCTTAATTCCTGTAGCAGTTCGTAATGCAGTATAAATTGAATAAAATTGTCACAGGACATGGAAGTGGCTCTCATTTTTGTACTTTGAAGAGATGAACCATTCCTTCTATATTCAGACAGCCTAAATACATGGCTGGAATGCTTCTTTTTGTCTAAACTTCTTAGCAGTAGATCCAGCAGCTAGGAAGCAGTGGAATAGAAAAAGAATCTGGGTGTCTGAATCAGGCTGCCTGTCTGATCCTCCAGGTCTTGACTTGGGGAAGACTTTTTTTTTTTTTTCTTTTTTTTTTTAAATTGGATGGTGAGAAACCTCTCTCCTCCCTTTTCCCAGGTTTCCAGCTCAGTGAGCTGTTTCTCACCGGCTTTCCCTCAGCCCTGGCTGCCGGGCAGCGTTTCGCCCTTTCTGACCCAGGCTTTCCCCACGGAGCCCACCCGTGGCTGAGGGGCTCAGCTGTGCCCTGCACTGGAGCCCTTGGAGCCGGCTGGAACTGGCTGTGTCCTGCACAGGGCAGCCCCAGCCCCTCACCACAGCAGCCCACCCTGTGGCACCCACCACTGGTACTGGTGCATCTGCACCTGGTACAAAGTTGTATTCTGAAAAAACGTTAAAACAAATCTTGGCTGGCAGTGGAGCTGGCAGCAATCATAGAATGATAGAATTGCCTAGGTTGGAAGGGACCTTTAAGATCATCGAATCCAACCATTGGCCTAACACTGACAAAAAACATCACTAAATACATCTTTTAAATATCTTCAGGGATGGTGACTCAACTAGTTCCCTGGGCATCCTGTTCTGATGCTTGATAACCCTTTTGGTGTAGAAAGATCAGTGCTCTAGACCCCTCACCAGCTTCATTGCCCTTCTCTGGACATACTCCAGCACCTTAATGTCTTCCCAATAGTGAGGACCCTAAAACTGAACACAGAATGCTTAATAACAAAGCATACTGCTGTTTTGGAGACCTGTGTTGTGTCTTTTTTCTTTCCTTTTGCTGGGGTGGGTGTGTGTGTAATTAAAATACAAATCTTTTCCCACTTTTCCCCCTTTTCCCCCTTCTTTTTTTCTCTCCCTCTCCCACTGTCTTTCTTTCTCATTTTCCTTTTCCCTTTCCATTTTGACTGCTTTTCATTTGACCTTATTCTGTGTAAGCTTTTAACATTGGGGAAGTCTTTTTATCTTAACCTGAGGAAAGGGCAACATGTTTTGTTCTTTGAGCAGAGCCTGTGCTATCAGGGACTGTGCCATTTGGGAGATAACCCTGTCTTTGCTTCTTGAGCTCCATCTGAAAAGACAAAGTAAAAGCCTGTGGTTTTGTGCAAGCTGAGCTCATGCAGCCAGGGAATATACCATCAGGGAGCTGCCTGCATGCCTCGTTGGTACTGTGGTAACGTAGCTGAAGATCCAGATACTACCTTTAACAAATGTATGTATTTTGTTTTGGTTATTAAACTTGTCTTGTCCTGTCAGAAGGAATTCTGAGGTGTCTGTTTTTGTTTTCCTGAGAAGAGTAACATATAAGTGAAACATAAAACACACAGAGAAAACAACAAAAAACCCCCAAAATCACCCCAAAATCCCAGACACAGAGCCTGATTCCCCACTGTGCCGTATTTTGGATGAATAATTTACATTGATGCACTGTGAATCTAATTTCCAGGAGCTTGAAGAAGCTAGATCTCTAAGTAAGCATCTGTAGCTTTCCTTTGAAAACAGCCAGAGGAGTGCAAAACAATAAGCCTAAATTTTGTAAATTTACTTTGTAGTACTTTTCTGTAGTTGCAGGTGCTATGCATAATACAAGTCAGAGATCATTAAGGCCTGTGTTAATTTATCACTTTAGTACTTAATTTTTATTAATTTAGGCTGGGAAAATGGTTAATATTACTCACCATCCTTTTTCTTTAATTTTTTTACATTGTGAAGGAAACTTCTAAGTTCACGAAACGTTTACAAGAATTGAGACCAGGAAAAAAGCAGGAAAGCTCCATTTAGGTAAAATAGAAAAAATGTCCTCCAGTAGTTAATAAAAATATGATCATTTTATGCACTGGTATCCAAACAAATATCCTAGTATTTATATTATTTATAGTGTAGTTTAAAAAACCAAACAAACCCACCCAAAACATTAAGAAAACATGCTTACTCCTGTAATATTTCTTTGCTGAAATTATATTTCTGGAAAGAAAAAATAAGTTTCTGACTTTTCCTCACAGAAACAGCATTGAAATTATGAGCATCTAGATATCTTTTTGCCACTGCTTATTAGAGCTGGTCAGACACTTGGCAAATGTTCAAGTAGAAAACCAGAAATATCAAAAAGTAATTGTCAGTGCAGCACAGCCCTTTAGCTGTTGTTGTTGTTCAGTCTTTTCATAGCTCCAATTTCAGTATTTCCAAATTGATTTTCGTTATGAACTGGAATGAAAAGGCAGGATTTGGAAAAATCTGGTAAGGAAAAAATTCAGAAAAATATTTGCTGAAGGCATGAAGAATTTTCACTTATATCATGCTCAAACAGTCTAATTTATTTATATAGCATTGTATATTAATGCAGAAAACTTATTAGAATAAAACTTAAAACATAATAAGCTAAACTATAGAATTAACACCACAGGTTTTCATGAATCAAATAAAAAAAAAAATCATAATTATTCAGTTGGAGTCTTTTCCACAAAAGATCTCATCAATATGGTGATCCAAGAAACATTTCCATGTGATAAAACTGCACTGTTCAACTTTTTCTTCAAGAACGTTTCAAGTTGTACAAGCATATAAGCAGTACTTGAGGTTGAAAATAGCTGGGCCTGTGGGAAACACCTTGTCTCATATGATTGAAACAACAGCGGAAAATTAATGTCTCTCTCGGCAGTAACCCAGTCAGCAATATGTGCTCCAAATGATGTAGAAGGAGGAAAGAAATATTTGCTATGTATCATATAGATTGCACTTTTGTGTTATGACTCACTTCAGCCTCTGTGCTGAAACCAACATATATGAATTCTACCAATACTGAAATAGACTTTTTTTTTTTTTTAACTAAACTATAATTACACCATCTGAGCCTGATATTATAATTACAACAGCTCAGCTCCATTAGGAAAATCCTTTCATTTTAACTTCAAGATGGAGTTAAGGTGAGTTAACTTCCCCAACATTCAAAAAGGGAACTAGAGAATACTGAAAGGAAATGTTAATGTCACAGGGTTATTTATGAGAGGTTAACGTTTATTCTGCTGTCAATAACTAGCTAATAATTTTTAGATGTTTAGGTAACTCAATCAGTAAATCTATTACTCAAGAACACTCAGTGAATGCAGTAAATCAGATTTTTTTTAAGGCTTTTTTTTTTCGGTGTCATATGGGCTCAAAAATATTGCAGTCATTCTAGTCATGAGTGGTTGTTACAAGCCATGGAACAATGAGAAAGGAAGGTGTATCTGTACAGGCCTTTGCATATCGATACACATAGTCTGCTTCTCTCAAATGCAGATGAATGTGAGCCAAATCAAAATCCAAAGCATAAGCCATCATTACAAAGATGCAACCTGCTTATCTAGGGTATTTCTCCCCACCCATCTTGTGCTTATAGAATCGATAGACAACTCACTCCCTCTATCTTTCCTGGGAGCAGGAAAGGGGGAGATAAATCAGACTACTCCAACCCTTCTTTGCTCTTCAGTATCTTTCTTAAGACTGTCTGTGTATCTTAGAGGAGTACCCAACAAGAGGGAGAATCACTCACTACTTTTTCCCTGGTTCCCATGTGCTTGGAACAGCCTGAAGGTAATTGTTCATCCATAATAACTCCAGCAGCGGCAAGAGAGCTGTATCTTGCCCTTAGTCAGACTGTAACCCTAAATCCAGCCCACACTGGAATGTTTTGGAGATTTTAACAGACAGATGTGGACTTTGAAAAAAGCGCTACCTACAGGGGCCGATACCCATAAAGTGTAACAAGCTTAAATTTAAAGAACAACACTAGTTTTCATCATTTGAGAAAAGGCCTAAGACTTGTAATTGTCTTAGTTTGCGCATGAAATCAATTATCTCCTAACAATAAGTAAATGTGAACTGTGGAATGCAATGTTTATTTTCTTTCTAGGTGACTACAACATTATATAGCAGGGGTAGCTTCCTCACCTCTAATGCCCCTTAATAGTCACACCGAGTCTGCAGAGAGGTATTTATGTTGTGCTGTTATAGAATCATAGAACGATTTGGGTTGGAAGGGACCTTAAAGATTATCTTGATCCAATCCCCCCTGCCATGGGCAGGGACACCTCTCACTAGACTGGGTTACTCGTACCCCCATCCAGCCTTGCCTTGAACACTTCCAAGCATGGGACATGCACAATGTCCCTGGACAACCTCTTCCAGTTTCTCACCACCCTCACGGTAAAGAATTTCTTCCTAATATCTAATGTAAATCTACCATCTTCTACTTTAAAACCATTACCCCTTGTCCTGTCACCACACTCCTTGATAAAGAGTCCCTCTGCATCTTGCCTATAAGCCACTTTTAAGTACTGGAAGGCTGCTATAAGGTCTCCCCAGAACCTCCAGGCTGAAGAACCCCAACTGTCTCACCCTGTCTTCACAGGAGAGGTGCTCCAGCCCTCTGATCATCTTTGTGGCCCTCCTCCGGACTCGTTCCAACAGGTCAGTGTCTTTCTTATGTTGAGGCCCTCAGAGCTAGACGCAGTACTCCAGGTAGGGTCTCACAAAAGTGGAGTAGAGGGGTACAATCACCTCCCTCAGCCTTCTGGCCACGCTTCTTTTGATGCAGCCCAAGATATAGGTGGCTTCCTGGGCTGCACATTGACAGCTCACGTTGAGCTTCTCATCCACCAACACTCTCCAAGTTCTTCTCCTCAGGTGTGCTCTCGATCCATTCTCTACCTAACCTGTATTTGTGCTTGGGACTGTCTCAACTCAGGCATAGGACCTTGCATTTGGTCTTGTTGAACTCTGAGGTTTGCACAGGCCCACCTCTTCAGGTTATCCGGGTCCCTTTAGATAGCATCCCTTTCTTCCAGCGTGTGAACTGCACCACGCAACTTGGTGTCAGCAAACTTACTGAGGGTGCACTCAATCCCATTGTCAAAGTCACCAACAAAGATGTTAAACAGTGCCAGTCCCATTACTGATCTCTGAGAAAAGTCACTCATCACTGGTCTCCACTTGAACATTGAGCCATTGACCACAATTCTTTGATTATGACCATCCAGCCAATCCCTTAACAGCCACATGGTACATCCATCATATCCATGTCTCTGCAATTTAGAGACAAGGATATCATGTGGGACAGCATCCAATGCTTGGCACAAATCCATGTAGATGAGGTCAGTTGCTTTTTCCTTATCCATGAACACTGTAACCCCACCATAGAAGGCCACCAAATTGGTCAGCCATGATTTACCCTTAGTGAAGCCATGTTGGCTGTCACCAATCACCTCCTTATTCTCCACATGCCTTAGTTCCCAGGAGGATCTGCTCTATGATCTTGCCAGGCATAGCTGGCATGTCAAGCACCTCCACTTATGTGAAGTTGTCTATATGTTAAACTCATACCAGCATAGAAAAGAGCACACGTTGTTGAAAACCATGTTTTATTTCCCTTCCCCAGGCAGTGCTTCTGCAATACTGAAAGGAATAGAACAAGATCAACAACATTATGACTACTGTACATTATCTTCAACCCTTTGAGATGCCATGATGTAAAAAACAACTATT
Organism: Nycticryphes semicollaris; assembly: GCA_013400055.1. NCBI lineage: Eukaryota > Metazoa > Chordata > Aves > Charadriiformes > Rostratulidae > Nycticryphes > Nycticryphes semicollaris. Next base: position 721,197 of record VXBJ01001916.1, read on the forward strand.
ATGTCAAAAAAGTGAACATGTAAAAAGGTATTTCAAGTTTTCCACAATTCTGCTAATGGTCATGAAATTTCAAGAATGTTAATGTTGCTTAATGTAATTAGAAAAAAAAATATCTATAATCAAGCACCATATTTCTATGCCGTTAGAGTATCTGGCTATGCATTTATGTTTAGCAACAGCATTTCACTCCCATAGAGAATGTAGGAGAAGTATTTGAAAGGCTGTATAATTTTTATGATCTCTTATGAATTTTTTTTAGATTATTTTGAAGCTGAACACAAGAATGCATATATTTATAGGCAATAGACATACTGAGTTTCTTTCCTTCTGGCTATGTTGATTCTGTAATCAGGTGACACCTTCATATCATATTTCTTACTTCTTTTTAGTCTAATGTGGACAGAACTATGGGGTTTTAATTTGATGCAAGTTCATGCTTATCCATGTCTCAATATTTATTTCTCCCTAAAGTTTTCCTCCATAAAGAAATATATTACCTCTTTGACCTTCATTGTCATTCAGGTTTTTACTTTGTCTTCTGTGTATTTACTTCTGGCAATTGTTCTGCTTGGTACTTTTGCTGTTCTTTCTATTTCCTTTGTTCTCTTTCAATCCCCTTTATATGTGTATGTTTTTAGTGCTCTAAGAAAATGCTCATCTACATTCTTAAGGCTTATACTGATGCTAAAATTCCTCTAACTTTGAGATTTTAGGAGTTTAAAGATTTCTAGGAGAGGGGTTGCAATATATTTTTTAAAGATTTTGTCAGATCTCTTTTTGCCATGCTCCCATTAACAGCCGCCCTCCTGTTTCTGGGTCTCTCTCATTTTGCTAAATTCGTATTATTTTTTTTACCTCCCTACATAGCTTCTTTCAGCTGCTTCCCATATCTCTCTTAGCTATTCTCATTAATTCTGAACTTTCCTTCCATTATATTAAATTCTAAAAATACCATTCTGTAATTTCACTGCCTTGGATAAAAATATTAAATGATTTGAAATTATCATGTATTAAGGGCAAAGGATGATAAACTGCTGTGCTAGATAGAAATTTAGTACCTTAGTAAAATAATATTTGACAATAGATGATGTGTTTGTAAGTATATAATGATTTTCTTAATACCTTCCTGTAGAGATTTGGGAGACTAGCTAGGAGAATTTGTGCTCATGTGTGTATGTATAGGAAGAGGTATATCAGTATGATTACAATGTATTTTCCTATTTGAACAAACACGTTTACTTTTCACAAAAAAAGACATAGAAAAGCAGATTTTCATCTGATGAAAACTATTTCTTTTATGTAGACTTTTTCCCCTGACCTCTTTTTCTAAACAAAAAAGTAGACAGAGAAAAAAGAACACCAACCAACCCCAAACCCAAAAATTGTGATGCACGATAAGCGGTGATCCCCAAGCTTTTTCCATTCCTGGGTCCATGGTCTATTAATCTGATTATCCACTATGCCCTAATAGAGGCACAGGCATCCTGCAACCTGAGAAAAGACTGTGCCAGTATTTTGTCTTGGCCAACACAGTGCCCTCCTCTCTGTCATGAAATACTGCATGGCCTCAGTAAGTGATGGGCATGAGTACGTTTGCTCCATGGAATGCAATCTTCTCTTTGATGTTAACTACAAAATGTGCTGGCTGTCTACAGCGGGTAAGGACCATATACAGCTGTGTGAATGAAACTGCTGTGATAGAGAGGAAACTGTGCAGGAGCAAGAAGCTGTCCCCGTGTCTTTGCCTAGGGTAGAAATTACCCTGCACTGGGGTGAACTAGTTTCTTTCAGATTTCAGAAGACTTATAAGTAACATTATTACGCTACCAAAAGTATTTTTATTGCTTATACAAACTGTCTCTCTCCCTAGCATACTCCATTTATGCACGCAAAGCCTTGCAGCACATTTTTCCATCATTATTTTTAAAGTGTGATTGATTCCTTCTTAAAGAATGGAGCTAAATTACTGGTTTTATAAAAGCGGTGGGCATTGAACTCTTATATTTACCCTTGGGCTTACTAGGGATGACAGGGAGGTTCAGAACATCTCTATCCTACCCATGATTCAAACCTGATCTACAGGGATTGTCTTTTCTTTCTGAGTGAAAGATAATTCAGTCTGCAGAACTGAGCTTGACAGAAATTTTTTTGTCGATTATGTATGAAGTTTTGAGATATAGAATTCTATCCACCAGGGAGCATGGATAAAACCCTCAAAATTCAATTGCTTTAAGGATCCTTAAGCCCTCAAAAATTGGAGTGGATTCTTTTCTATTGAAAGCCTAAAACTTCATCCAACAAGATAGCTCAACTCACATTAGTATTACAAATTATTTACTTTGGTAAAAATAAACATATTTATTTTCATGAAAGACCAGATACTAAGTCCTCTGCTTATTTCTGGAGTTACAATCCTTTCTTCTAGGAGAACTTCAATTATTTGGGGGAATTTTTCCACCTTGTTGATTTTCACATAATACCCCTTTCTCTCTTCTTTATTCTGTGAAGGAAGATGCCAGCAATCAGTAAAGTTTTTAATTTGCAGTCCTAAAGACATCTATATCTAATGTGAATACAACCACAGATGTGGTAGGAACTGAAGCAAAATCCATATCCATTGGTGTGTGTGGTTCAAAGCCCATGCATTCTTCTGTTCCTGTTGTAGCAATGGTGCAGGGACTATATTTTCTTGCATTAATTGGTATTGAAAAGTAGATGGATCTTCACGTATTTTTTCCACTCACTGATGTTTTAATAATACAAACCAAACTAAATAAGGATGTATATTTTGGGTAAGAAATGCTAGCAATAAATAACTCCTCTCTGTGTATGATCTGAGTGGTAGGAAAAGTACAGTAAAACAAAGGCCATGAAAATCCCTATACTTTTTGAGCTTCCAAATCAATTATGGAAGACAGTCTCAAACAGCAGAATAAAGTAAATTAATAGCAAAACCAAAAAAACCCTCTGACCTTTCATACAAAACCTCCCTGACACGTAAGGACTGAGGCTGAGTCAGGAGATAAAACTGGTGTAGCCCTGTCTTCTTTAATTACTGCAGTGCCAATTCAATGATTCTGTGAATAAAAAAAAAAGCTTTTTTTATTTATTTTGTCTCCCAAGTTAACTGACATATAATCTTCCTTGGCCTGTTTAGCCTCAGCAGAGAAAAACATGTTGAAGACTTCATGCATGATGTGTGTGACATTTTGATGCTTAGATCTGACTGCTGTACACACAACTGGTTAGGACAGAAGTGAAACCTCTCGAATGTAGTGTTCTAACCAAACAATGTCTACTGTGTCTGTAAATATGTGTGTTTATGTGTAGATAAGCATATGCATGCATATGTACATATTGTCTTTAAAATTTTGATATATTTTTTTCCTTTTATTCCTCACATCTTAAAAATGCTTCACAGTGGATCTCTATGAAGAATCCCCTTATATAGCCCTTTTTCCCTCTCGGATTTTCATTGACATGAGTTTAAAAAATTATTTAGGAATTTTTAGAGCAACTCAAGACTGGTGCATGAACTGTAGATGTCATCACTGCCAATTAATTATTTTTATGCAATTTGTGTATGTTGCTCCCCTGACGCATTGTTTAAACACAATCCTGCGTAAGAGTGTTTGTGTAGAAAGTTAACAATAGAGAAAGGATAAGAACTTTTCAGTCTATTGTATACTAATGGAGAGAAAGCAGTGAGAAATATTCACCCCTCCACACCCGCCCCTGTTCATTACCTGCAGCCTGGAGCTACTGAGGAAGTTCACAGATTAAAATCTTCTGAAAAACTGTTAAAAAAAAAAGCACAATCATGATACATTAGCAATTTTTCAGTTGCATTACCTGCATTTGCTATGTGGTCACTATGAAGTTCACAAATAGACTTCAAACTGTATTATATAAGTTTAAACTAAAACTAGGAAAAGTCTTATATTAAATCATAGTCTGCTTCTAGGGAGACACTGTGTCCCACAACGTCCTGACATCCTGATAGATAACTTTAGGAAGTGTGGATTAGATAAGTGGAAAGAGAGATGGATTGACAGATGGCTGAATGGCAGAGCTCAGAGGGTTGCTGTGATTAGCAGCACAGTCTAGTTGGACGCCCGTATTTAACGGTATTCTCCAGGAGTCAGTACTGTGTCAGGTCTTGTTCAACATACTCACCAATGACCTGGATGAGGGGACAGAGTACACTCTCATCAGATTTGCTGATGGCACAAAACGTGGGAGGAGTGGCTGATGCACCAGAAGGCTGTGCCACCACACAGCAAGACCTGGGCAGGCTGGAGAGTTGGGTGGAGAGAAACCTAATGAAATTCAGCAAGGGTAAGTGTAGGGTCCTGTATCTTGGGAGGAATAACCCCANCCTGTATCTAGGGAGGAATAACCCCACACACCAGTACAGGTTAGGGGTTGACCTGCTGGAAAGCAACTCTGCAGAGAGGGACCTGGGAGTCCTAGTGGACAAAAGTTGATGATGAGTCAGCAATGTACATTTATGGCCGAGAAGGCAAATGATGTCCTAGGATGCATTAAAAAGAGAATGGTCAACAGGTTGAGGGAAGTCATCCTCCCCTTCTGCTCTGCCTTGATGAGCTCATATCTGGAATATTGTGTCCACTTCTGGGCTCCCCACTTCAAGAAGGACAGGGAACTACTGGAGAAAGTCCAGCGGTGGGCTACAAAAATGATCAAGGGAATGGAGCACCTCACTTATGAGGAAGAGCTGAGAGACCTGGGTCAGTTTAGCCTGAAGAAGATTGAGAGGAGTCTCATCAATCCTTGTAAATATCTGAAGGGTGGGTGTGAAGAGGATGGGACCGGACTCTTTTCAGAAGTGCCCAGTGACCGGACAAGGCAAAATGGGCATAAACTTGAACACGGAAAATTCCATCTCAACATGAGGAAAAACTTCTTTGCTTTGAGGGTGACAGAGCTTTGGAACAGGCTGCCTAAGGCAGTTGTGGAGTCTCCTTCTCAGGAGGTATTCAAAACCTGCCTGGTTGTGTTCCTGTCCAGACTGCTCTAGGTGAACTTGGTTTCACAGGGGGGTTGGACTGGATGATCTCCAAAGCTCCCATACATCCCCAACTGTTCTGTGGTTATGTGTGATTCTGTAAGTCTATTAAATGGTTAATGATGATCTAAGGCCTTCAGCATTACCAGTTTATTCCTTCCTTTTAGCTGAAACAAAACTCTCTTATCTCAGAAGCTAGAAGTAGACTTTTATAATTTTATGCCTGGTGACTAAAGAGAGACGTTGTGCAATGCATTAGCTTCTATTATATTATATATAATTAATTATATTATAATAATATAATATTATATTATTAATGCCATGGACACTCATTAATAATGGACATGAGTAAATATATTTGGGAAAATCTTAACATACAGCTTGCAGCTAAGCCCATACAGATTATCACAATGTGGTACTTTTTATTAGGAAATACTTTGAGACTTCAATTCTTAAAATTAAATAACATCAGAGAAGTCAAACACATTTTAATTGCTTTGTATTACCTTCTGACATGAGATGCATTAAGATGTCAGAACTGCAGCTGTGTGCTAATAATCTCTTTCACCTTACTTCGTGTTTTGGGGAGGGGAAAGGTATTGGATCAGATGCAATCCCAGGGAATGGGATGAATTTGTTATTATTGGTACATGCACAGAAGACATTTCATTCATTGCTTGATCTTCAGCCTACTGAGGTCACTAGAAAAACTTCTATTGACTCAAGTGGTGCTGGATCAAGCTCTGAGAGAGCTGATAAATGTTATCTAGTCCTTGTCAAGAGTAAAAACAGAAAGCAAGTGTGAGCTACAAAAAACTGAACTATTTCTATCTACAAAGAAAATGTCTAATTCCAACTTGTTTAAAGGAGGGGAAGATTCAGGAACCAGTAACAACTAGGGAATAATAATAAAGAAATCATTTTTCCTATTTTTTTTTTTTTTATGTTTTCTGTTCTTGCAGTTTCTCATTGAGCATTTCTTGATGCCTTTTTTCTTTGTCACTTCAGCTAACCTTCAGGCTCTGAAACATGCTGTTCAGTATTTTTTCACCCTTTAGAAAAGAGTATATTCCCTTCCCACATTGGCCCTGCGTCACAGAGGTTGTTTTTTTCATTTGGGGTTTTTTTGCTTGGTTTTCTTGTTGTTGTTGTTGTTGTTGTTTTTGGTTTGGTTTGGTTTTTTTTCAGTTGACCTCTGTCCTATCTGCTGCTACTCTTAGTTTTGTACTAAACTGGCTGTCCTTTCTGTCTCAGTGGTTACATCAGGTCTCAGGAATGAAATGTNGCCTGGTTGTGTTCCTGTCCAGACTGCTCTAGGTGAACTTGGTTTCACAGGGGGGTTGGACTGGATGATCTCCAAAGCTCCCATACATCCCCAACTGTTCTGTGGTTATGTGTGATTCTGTAAGTCTATTAAATGGTTAATGATGATCTAAGGCCTTCAGCATTACCAGTTTATTCCTTCCTTTTAGCTGAAACAAAACTCTCTTATCTCAGAAGCTAGAAGTAGACTTTTATAATTTTATGCCTGGTGACTAAAGAGAGACGTTGTGCAATGCATTAGCTTCTATTATATTATATATAATTAATTATATTATAATAATATAATATTATATTATTAATGCCATGGACACTCATTAATAATGGACATGAGTAAATATATTTGGGAAAATCTTAACATACAGCTTGCAGCTAAGCCCATACAGATTATCACAATGTGGTACTTTTTATTAGGAAATACTTTGAGACTTCAATTCTTAAAATTAAATAACATCAGAGAAGTCAAACACATTTTAATTGCTTTGTATTACCTTCTGACATGAGATGCATTAAGATGTCAGAACTGCAGCTGTGTGCTAATAATCTCTTTCACCTTACTTCGTGTTTNTAATAAAGAAATCATTTTTCCTATTTTTTTTTTTTTTATGTTTTCTGTTCTTGCAGTTTCTCATTGAGCATTTCTTGCTGCCTTTTTTCTTTGTCACTTCAGCTAACCTTCAGGCTCTGAAACATGCTGTTCAGTATTTTTTCACCCTTTAGAAAAGAGTATATTCCCTTCCCACATTGGCCCTGCGTCACAGAGGTTGTTTTTTTCATTTGGGGTTTTTTTGCTTGGTTTTCTTGTTGTTGTTGTTGTTGTTGTTTTTGGTTTGGTTTGGTTTTTTTTCAGTTGACCTCTGTCCTATCTGCTGCTACTCTTAGTTTTGTACTAAACTGGCTGTCCTTTCTGTCTCAGTGGTTACATCAGGTCTCAGAAATGAAATGTCTTTGGAACCCTGAATTTTTGAAATAAATCTGTGACTTAAAAGTTCTGAAACTTCCACTCACTACCAGATTGACAGCATCCTTTTTCCAATGAAAAGGAGGTATCCAGGAACCGAGAAATGCTAAGAACAAATTACTTTTCATCTTACCAAAATAAATAGGCTTTCGTTCTGTGATAATATATCAGACTCAGCACTGTAACTGTTCGCTATGAAAGTGAATTAGCTTGTCTACTTCCATTACAATTTTGTTTGCAGTAAAACATTCTTATGTCTTCTGTTTAGTCTAACCTAATTTCAAATGAATCCTTGGATTGTACCCTTAACCTGAGTGATTTTTTCCAGGCTGCAATAGTTCTTTTGTCTTTCAGTATCTACTGAAACATTTGAATGAATGTTATAGAACTGTAACTCAAAGGCACTATATATAGCAAATGAATCCACAGTGTTTAGCTACAGTGATCTAGGAATTATTTTGGTATGCATGGATAGCTGTTCCCAAGTTAACCTAGAGGGTAATCAGGAGATAACCTAGTGCCATTAACTTTAGGTTCTTGCAGTCACCAGCCATTTGCTTCCAAAGAAAAGCAGCAAGACTTAAAAGCATACCATTACTAGATCAGCATGAAAATCCTATTAAATCTCACAGCACGTAAAGATTATATGAAGGTTACCAAGGTGCATGTTATCATTTTCTATGAACACATACACACACATACAAACACACAGACAGAGGCATATATATACATTTGTTCTGAAGGACTTTTCTTCTACACTAAACAAAAAAGGGAGAAAAGGAAAAATCTCTTACTGCATCACAACCTGTAACTTCCTGCGTTACTTGTCATCACAAACTGGCAATTAGGCTGCACACTGAGCTAGGTTACCTAAGTTTGCATGCTACGTTCTCAAAACAAAAGTGTATAATTTTGAGCCAGATTGCTCAACTATTGTTCTGTTGAGGTGCTGAAACACTTCACAGTCATTTATTTATCTGTCTGCAGCAAGTATTAACATCTGCAGACAGGTGCCTACCTGGAGGAAAACAAATTTCAGTTTTATACTGCGTACCAAGTGTGTACCATGGCCCATGCAAGAGCCTTGGTTCCTGCAGGATCCATACCGGGAAGTTTTCAGAGTACAGTGCAGTTCCTTCCCAGTCTTGACAGACAGGCTTTCATTTCCACTTTTAAAACCAAGGTACAGGGATACAGCAGAGGGAGAGAGGCAGGGAGTTGCATGACTGGGCTCCCACTTTAGATACAAACCAAGTATAATCTTGAGGGTTCAAATTAGATGACACTAGAAAGGTTGAGTGTGATGGGAAATTGGATGGGTCTCAATTATACAGCTAGCCTTCCCACTTCTCTGGCATGATGATTCTCTGTAATGTTCTTATAACAGAAAATAGTTTAGTGTTCAAACACATTCACAGTTAAGTTCTTCTGCTACATTATCTTTTAAAGTGCAAAGGATTTTTTACAAAAGAAACACCTTTCTTGTCAATTTATCAGTCTGTTATGGGAACAGGAATGTGGAACTACCCGCAGATGCAGCAGTAAGTTATTATTTCTTCACTGAGATTGGACTTTTTAGTATATTTTTACATGGGGTTAGTGTTCAAAGGTTTCTTGCACAGTTCTGCATCCATATATCAATCCCGATCTTCACAAGATCCTCTTCATCATGTGTCAAAGAGAATCAGCTAATAACATCAATATTTTGTGACATATGTAAATAAAAGCTAAAATTAAACCATCAAACTGATTTACACTAGCAGAAACTGAACACAGAAATCCAGAATATTACAGCTAATGTCTTAATCATCTGCTTAATATCGTCTTGAGAGTGTGTGTGTATACTTTTGTTCTTGTGCATATCTTTTTTTTTAGATATCAGCATTCATAAATTTCTCTGGAAAATAGATAAGAAGGAAGATCACAATAAGCAATGCTTTGGGTGTTAGTGGTAGAAACCGTGTGTGCTGCCAGTATAAAGGTATTTAGAACCTGTAGACCAGTGCAATGCTTGTTTTCTTCCTCCAAGATTCTACTGTATGTAGCCTTAGATTAATGGGAATGTGAAAACAACAACCTTCAATTTTACGCAGCTAATGTTTTGTAAAATATCAAAGCAATTGATGTAGTATCTAATGAACTACAGAGTACAGTCTTAGTTACTTTTATCTTTGTATACACAGGAGAAATTACCAAAACGTGTTTATTTTAAGGTAAGTCTTCCTAAAATGATTCAACAGTACAATAAGTAACCATCTTATGAAACTCATTTAACACTGTTGTCCCTGAACACAGAACGAATTTCAGTCCTGTAGGCAGAATGAATTCATTTTAAACTGTTGTCATGATTACAGGTCTAGCTGCACATCTGTTGTCCTTTTGGTCTCTCTAAGTGCATCCACTGAGGTACCAATTTTCAGGCATTTACCAGTCCTAAACCAGAAATTATCTTGAACGCAGTGTATGCATATCTATTGTACTTGCTCATATGCAGGGGCCTGTGAGCAATAATTACCATGGTCAGACAACTTTTTGTAACCAAATTTATTTAAGTAAAGAAAGCAAGCAGATAAAAATTACTTTAAAGGAGGCAGCACACAAGACTCCTTAAATCGTTAATTATTTTGTAGTGACCTAGAGTGGACCAGGATTTTTGAAAAACCTTTAAAAGCTTTTGAGGTTGTGTCCCTGTATTTCTGTCTACTAGTCACCTACTTGAGAAAAAGGGGGATTTCTTTTAATTTCAAGTGTTTTAAATTTTTAGCATTTTCATTTTCACTGTTCTGGGATACCAAGTGGGACAACAGGTAGACAGATAGATGGGGGCACCTTAACATTGTGAAATCAGCTTGGTTTGAATAAATCAATTGGCTTGAAAACTGACTTATCACCATTGAGGATTTTCTTGTTAGCTTCCATACATCTCAAATTAAACCAGCTCAGTAATTTAACCAGCATATGGATTTCATAAATTTATAAAGTATATACATAATTCTATGACGGCTGTATTCTTGAATATAAATTATATTCTTCAATGTCTTTTAACTAGATCCCAAAGCAGTTGTATTTTTCAAGATAGGTGGTAACCATTGAAATTTTAATAGTGTTGTACATTATTTCTCTACAGATCTTTACTGCGCTTTAAGAATATCTTACTGCCATGTTCTAGACAATATGGGTAGAAATTGATGCAGCTGCACTCACTTCAAAGTACCATTGATATTTTTTTTTTAAATTCCGTGATCCTTGAAGGCCTTAGGTACGTGCTTAGCTTCCTTGGTTATGGCCAAGCACTTTCAAGTATGTGGGACTACAATGTAGAAACATTTAAGTATGGGAGTTTTTGTCCCTGTAGTTGGGCCTTGTTTTTCATCTGATCCAGGACAGAAACTTTGGTCTGTTATTCTGAATCCTGATGAAAGCATTGATTAGAAGCATGCAAGCAAAGAATGAAATATTGCTTAGTTAAATCAATTTCTGTCTCGCTCTTGATTTTGTCATGTTTGGTAGTTGGGTTATCAAGGCTATTTACTTGTCAGCAAAGATTTGTTTCCTCATGACCTGTCTTATCCTCTTCCATGACTTGGAAAGGAACACATAATACTGAATCACTTTAGGTTGCGATGTTCAAAAGAGCAGGATTATGGTTTAACTACAAGATCGAGCAGGAAGAGAAACTGGGCCGAGAAACATATTGTATTACATGAAAATGTCAATATTGCAAACACAAAGAGCAGAGAAGATGGATCCACCGTGTGTGGAGCTGAATATAAGGGCAAATGTATTTTGTGGGTTTTGAGTTCTCTGAATAAATCCACAGAGATCAAGAGGCAGCTGCATAATCTACCAGTCAGTAAGTGGTATCTGCCTTCACTGTGGCCATCGGAGAGTGACTCTTATTGCAATCATACCAAAAACCCTGGCTTTTCAGCTTCAGTCTCATAGTTTCATCCCTTGGAATCTTCCATTGTTAAGTCTTGGCATCAATCAAGTTGATAGCTATTAAAACCATAGTACCTTAAAGGCTACGGTGTGGTAGATAGGTAAAGTCGCTCAGTCCCTGGGAAGTTACCCTGTACAGTGTCCTGGACAAAGGGAGGATGAATCTCCTACAGGCCAGCTGTATTGTTGGAAGATTTCTCCACATTCTTCTCCCCAAACCTTGTGGTTTATATTTCCTGATGGAGGTGCAGGATTATGCCTGAGTGGATTACACTATCTGGAATATTTACCCTTGGTGGTGTCATGGCTCTTAAGTTTCTGTTGCTAATTTTGTGATGTCTAGCACTCTAAGTCACGGGAATAGTGGTGGGATGGAACACAGGGCATTTTGTTTGTTAAGGCTCCATTTGGTTTCAGTTCTTATTGTGATGCAATCTTGAGACAACTCCGGGCTGAGCTGTTTTTGCAGGCCCCCGCAGGTTATCTCAGACAGGCAAGGCGGAGATGAAGCCAAGTTGAAAAACCACTCTCTGCATCTCACCTATTGTGCTCTGAAACTGGTTTGGCTGGGTGTGCTCCCATACAAGTAGATATAAACTGATGGAAGAAGGTACTGACACATTTATGGTAATTATATGACATAAATCTGACAGACAGTGGCTGTTGATCATGGGAGGAGTTTCTTCTGTGATCCCCTTCACTTTTTAGCATATTTGCAGTTTGAGGGGGGTAACATATTTGCTCATCCTTATCCCCACAGAATTTATATTCAATATTTTAATAATGAGGCTGTGAATAAGAGGTGAGTGAATACCATCATTTGCGCACACAGAAGACAACCAGGGAGGGAACTAAAGGCAAAATTTCAACCTTAATACAAGGAGCTTGGACTGAACTTGTTACAAATTTGTAGCTACTTGGGATGATGCTACCCTGATTTTTGGAATTAAAACAAAGTAAAAAACCATGAACTAGTAAAAACATTTTCCATGGTTTAGATGCTATGCAAATTTCTGTATGTGTACATGTAGTCATGAGTCAAGATTGTAGAAAAGATGCAGATCAAAAGCCCTACCAGAAGCAGAGAGGAACAAGAGGAAAATTAGTCTATTTGGTTTCCTTCTTCCCCTTACTGTTGCTAACCAAACTCACATGCATTCCTGAGTATATGTAGTTATTGAGCTTGCCTTCCTCCAGTCATCCACCTTGCAGGATCTCATAATTGTAATAATGAGAGAATTAGGTCTACCTCAGTGAACCTTTAGGCTATGTGTTCCACAAAACCCGATAAAATAAAGGGCAGTACACCTTTCTGGATACAGATAGACACGTGATTTGACAATTGCTACTGACAGCTTTATCATTCTGCAGAATCTTTTAGGACACTATAATTTTCTGCTCATAGATCAAAAAGCTTCATATATAATATATATATATGGGGTTTGGGGTTTTTTTTTAAATGTGCAACATCCAGAACATGGTTCTCTACTAGCTGTACTTGTTTATTTTCTTCAGACTGCTTGCAAACTTCCAAATAAAAGCTCCAGGAGGCTTCTGAATTTCTGTACCATGTAACTCCCTCAAAATTTCCTAAGTGGTAGTCCTTGCAAAAATTCTGTTTCAAAGGATAGGAGTAACATCAGCGCTGTCTAAAGACTATCCGCCATAGAATTTTAAACTGACCTCTACATCATAATGTAAATAAAATCCTGTAAATGTATCCATAATCCATAATGTAAAAATAAAAACCTGCTATAGTGATCAACAAGTTCAAGGTATTCATCTTGTCAGTAGTTCCTGTAGCATTTTCTCTAGGACAAGCATTTGGCAGGCCCTCTGTTTAAAAATACTAACAATCGAAATTATGCTGTGTATTTAAAGTATTAGGGTGGTGTTTTTGTGGGCTTCTTTGGGGAGACAAGGGGGTGGTGTTTTTATTTTGTCCCTTTCTGGACTAGATTCAATCAGTTTTAAACCTGAATTACATGTCTTTTTTGTTGTTGTTGTTTCTTTCTTGTTTAGTGCTCCTTTTGGAATTGGTACTGCTTGCTTAGATGACTCTAAAGCTAGAGTTAGACAATAACTAAATATAAAATAGATGCATGAGTGCATCTTGGGAAGGTGGTATTATGGATGGAGAGCTGTCATCACATCCTTCACAATTACATTATCATGTGCTCCTGTGGTGTACACCTGTGGCTTGTTGGCAAGGCATTTAATTCTAAGGACTATTGAACACCATGCATTTTCATAGTGAATCAGCGCAAAGTTATTTAACACAGGTGTTTCTGTAATTGTGATACATTGAGAGATTCACACTGTTCAGTAGCCTTCAAGATTACACCCTCCACCTGTGTGGTGAAGTAGTTTAGCAATATGTCACTGATGTCAGTAAGAAGCTGTGTTTTTTTTTTTAAAGTTAGGCATCTGTGTGCATTTAAACTGAGCCATGGTTCTAGCATGTTACAATGAAATTCCTCAGGTTTTCTCATATTAAAATAATATTGCCAACTATTTCTTCTCTTAAAGGGTCAGTACCTAGCAGCTACTAGGTGAGTCTTTTAATTTTCTTTTAAAGGGATGTTGCAAATCATCCTGGCAGTAGACTTTAAGAAGTCAAACAACTTTTATAACATTTAAGTATTGTATCATGAAACAACACTGGTGTGACTTTAATTCTCCATAGGAAAAATATTTTGATGTATATCATTATGGATTATAAAAATATCAGCAGTCCTGAGACTGAAGGTGCTTGTGATGGTTATGTGTCACTTTTTTTTGTTTGGTGTAAACATTAAGATCTTTCCACTTCTACTGTGAAATGTTTATATTTGAAATGCCAACAGGAATTCAACCAGAGCCATAGTTTTGCAAAGAGGGAAACAAGTGCTCTTCCTGAGATCCACCAGGCTCTGCGGAGAGGCCAGTTCAGCTGGCGGCAGGATTTGTGAGAAACAGGGTCCTGACACATGAGCTAGTAGCTCTCATCTAACCTACCAGGGAAATTAGTCATATGGAACTGTGATCTTTAGTAGGCCCTTGCTTTGCAGAAGGTGATGCTGGCCAGTTATACCCTGCTTCTATGTAATGTACTACCCATGTGTTTGGAAATATATCTACCTTCAGTTTTTCATTGTCTCAATATTGACATTGGAAGGGACAGCCTGAATTATGAGTACCAGTACATACCATTCAGTCATGGAAAATTGTTTTTTTTTCACCCGTTACAGTATCTGAATGGATTTTGAGGTGAGCAGTACAACTGACATCTGATAAATCCATTGTGTATCTAACAGTGGTGCTCAACTTCTCAAAGAGGTTTCTGTGAATTTCTTTTTCGCCAGAGGCAGAAATGTGGGAGGTTTGGCAAAATTCTATTTTACTAAACAGTAGGCCATAAGAAGTGCTAGACAATTATAAGAGGTGACACTAAGATGATTTGTTACTGTGTCACTTCTGTTTCACAGTTGTAAAACTTTATTGATTTCCCTGTAGCTATCACAATAGCTAAATCAATTTAGCTGAAATTAAAATGAAAGAAAACAATTAAAAAAAAAAAGTGAAATTGAAACATATTATCAAGAGCTTAAAGTTCAAAGAAATGCAGAGAATCTAGTGTGAGAGCTGGTATCTCAAGGAATATCCTAGCAAGCATGGCAGATGGCCAGCATGGATCAGCAAGGAACTCCCGATTGAGCTCAGCTAGGTAAATAAAGGACATGAAAGGTGGAAGCAGGGATGGAATAACTGTGAGGAGTACAGAAATATTGGCCAAGCATGCAGAGAAGGAGTTGGGAAAGCCAAAGCTCGGCTGGAGTTGGAATTAGTAAGGAATATGAAGAGCAGCCAGAAAAGCTTCTATAAGCACACTGACACTAAAGAAAGGTAAAAGAAATGTGGGGCTGGAAAGTTCGTGACAAATAACATGGAGAAAGCTAAAGTACTCAATAGTCATTTACTTAATTTTTTCACTGGTTAGGTTTGCCTGCATGCCTCCTAGGTCCTCAAGTCTGTTAGCAGATTCTGTGGGAGAAAAACATTACCAGACAATAAAGGTAAGATAAGTAAAGAGGCATTTAAGCCATATGGACATAAACAAGGTCAAGGAACCAGATAATGCACTCAACTAGGGAAGTTAGCTGCTGTTGTTGCAAGGTTGCTGATAACTGGAAAAAAGGAAATGATACTAGCATCTTGAAGATAAGGAAGAAGGAGGACCCACAGAACTGCAGGCCAGTCAGCCTCACCTCGTGTCTTGACAAGTCTTCATTAACAAGCTGGATGTTTATACAGAGTATACTTTCTGTATGTCTCTGGACAATAATGACCTGAAAAGGCCAAAGGTGGTGAACAGCCATGTACCTGAACACACAGGCCAGAGAAAGGGACTGACAAAAACAGCATGAAGTTTAGTTTTGGCATATATGAACTTCTGCATCTGGGAAGGAATAAACTCAAACAGAAGTGCCATCTTGGTGCCATCTGGCTAGAATGCAGATTTGCAGAATACAGAACCTGGGGTACTGGGTTGAAAACCAGTTCAATTAGACAAATCAGCACTGCACCCTTGCAGCAATGAGGGCCATCTACATACTTGGCTGGATTACCAATAGGACAGCCAACAGTTTGAGCAGAGTGAATCTTGTCACCTACTCAACTCTTGCAAGACCAAATATGAAGTACTGTATCCAGCTTGGAACTCTCTAGTTCAACAACATTGACATACCACAGGGCCAGTGGGGGGGTAACTAGCCTTGTGTAGGGAAATTGACTGGATGGTCTCTGGAGGTCCCTTCCAACCTATGTTTTCTTACAGAAATGCCAAAGGCAAACTTTATATTCCATGGAAGGCAGTGGTAAGGTAATTTACTCTTAGTGACAAGGATGAAAATTTGCTTTAATTATGTTGTAAAATGCATCTATTCTATATTTTACAGTTAGTTGAAAATATATAACTCTCTTGAGCAGAATGCATCACTTTAATTCCTAGATAGGATGAAATCTTTCCAACATGATGGTCTGCTAAGCTCTTCCAGAATGCTGATCATCTAGAAACTGGTTTCCTCTATAGAACCTATTTGTTCCAGTACCCTGTGTGATTTTTATTTTTTTTAGTAAAGCTTTACCAAATACACTATAAACAAAATTGAAATTGAAAGGAAAAAGAATTAGAAGGCATCTCTATCTAGTCTTAAATGATGGTTTACTAAAAATATGTAGAAGCAGCTGCCATAGTAAGCAAGTAGCTTGATAAGTCTAAAATTCAGAGCCGTAACCCAAATTGTTAAACTAAAAACATAAGTATACTTAACTGCCTAAGCCACTGACATTCTGGGCCTTTTAAGGCAGGAAGAGAAAAAGGTAAGTACACTTTTCATGGGAATGAGAATTATTAAGGAGTATCTATTCAGGACCTTAAAATTTCATCTATATAAGCACAATCCTCTAACATCATAATTAACGTTGATGTAGTTCAGCTGAAAGCAGTAAAGTTGATCAAGGAACGATGGTTACATTCTTAAAGCACACTGTCCAGTTGCTGCTTTTCTAATTTGTTCAGTCTGTTCAAAACAACAGTCCTGACTCCTGAACGTCCTCTAGTGTCTTAAAAATAAAAGCAAGTCATGTATACTCAAATCAAATCAAAATAGGGCAAAGTACAGAATCATTGATGAAATGCATATCTTGCCAAACAGGTATTCTTGACTCTACTTTTTTCTTCTTCTAAATTTTCATGATGCCAAATGAAAAGTTCTAGTTGGGTTACCAACCCCATGTGTTTTCTTGTGTTTCCATCTGGTAAAAAATGTAATAGATCAGTGCTCAGTGCTGTTTTTTCACAAATACTATCAACAGTGTTTGAAACTATAAGAAGTGATTAAGCAGTTTCTCCACTCTACTTTTCTAGCTTTTAGCAATTAATTAGTTACGTTTATCTTGTGCATAGCCATGCATCAGAACTGAAGAAACCAATTATTAAGGAAATGTATTGTTTTACCTGAGTCCATTTGCCAAAATATTACTGTATCATTTTGCTCTATGTTTTTAGGCAATTATTTCAATGACTAAACCGCCTGATTTTGCCAGATACCTTCTGTGTATCACACTTGATATCACACAGGTATATCACACTTGAGCATCACACGATCTCTATCAGACTTCATTACAAACCTCATCAGTGTTTTATATATTTATTTTCCAATCCATTGTATGTGCAATGACAGCAGTATTTAATCAATACATATTTTTATGACCATACACTTTTTACTGACAATTGTAATTAGACTTCTCATTTATTGTCTTTTTTTTTAATCATATAACTTCAGTAGAAAAGCACTCAATTTTTCTTAGCTTTATACATATATACATATAAGTATTTCAGTCATAGGGAATCAACATGGTAATTACAGACTTTTGCCTGCTCACATTTAGTCTCAGTGACAAAACCAGAAAATATGAGGGACTGTGTTTCTTGGAAAATAAGGCAAGTTCAAAGATGCCCATGAATGCTATCTTGTTCAAATGACTTCATTTGGTGAAGGACTTCTTCAAAAATCCATCAAGTTGATAAAAATACTTTTTGTTGCATTCTTTAATTTCCATTTTATACCCAACCAGTTTTGATTATTATATGACTTACTTAAGTATACTATTTTATTCATCTAAGCACAGAGGAAGGAAATAAAGTTTTGCTTTAATTTGAATTTAGAAGAAATTTCACCCTTGCCCAAATCCCAACTTCAACTAAGAAATTATGTAATTATAGAGTTATTCTCCCTTGCACAGTGGGGAAATCAGCATTAATACTACTAAAGTCTTTTCAGCCAAACAAAAGCAGGAGTAACACCAAGTAACATGTAACTAAACAATTGTATATTTGCATTTGCAATTTACCAAAGCAAGATTTTGGAGGAGTTTAAGTCCTTTTTCTTGTCTTCTTGTCCTCGTATGCTGATATTATTATTTTTTTATGTTTACTTTTAATCTACTTTAATGTAAAAGGTGATTCCCTAAAGTCACATTTAGTAAGAAATAATAAGTGCTTTTTTTTTTTCTTTTCTTTTTTTCCCAGGGATAAGGAGGGAGGAAGAAACATATTCATTATGACCTGCTCCTTCGATATGAAAAGTCATCTGAACTGAAAATAGTTCATGGTTAATGAAATGTTTAGTCAAGGTCAGAGTAATGCTGTCTATTGAGTCTTAACTATGATGAATTTACTCCTCCATTCCATCTCCCCCAAAATGTCAGAAAAGGTTTTACATTACCTTGAAGTTGCAATGAGGTTAGCTTTAAATACCAAACTAAAATGTTCCCTATTGTGTCTGAATTTCAGGCCAGGTGGACAAAAAAGACAGTATGACAACTTCAGGAAAGAATTTTCTACTCCTTCATGCTTTCTGAGCTGATTCATTCACTCCTCCTTAAAAGCTGACAGGTGAAACAAGAACAATTCTGAAAAAAAAAAAAAAAAAGCAAGAAAAAAAATTAGAAAATATATTTTCATGCTACACATTATCATGTCAAAGAGAAGGGTCAGGTTTCCAAACCTAGATCCTGGTATGCCTGAAGAGGGGTGAGGTTATACACTTTGGGAAAGATTCTCAAACCTACAATGGAGCCACAGTATCTTGCACACGCCCCCAGAGAGAATTCGGGGAGACTAAGAAGTGCCAAGCAGTTTCACAATCATAATTTGTCTGATTTACACATTTAAAATTGGGTATTCTTGTTGAATATCTAATGCTTTCCAAAATCTGCCAGAATTTTTACACTTTATAAATTTTTTAGCACTGTGTAAAACTTTCTACCGCAGCTGGAAAGATAATCAGCTTTTGCTTAAGGTATTGTTAGCAATTTTCCATCAGGAAAAGATCATTAGAATTTAGATGAGGCAAAGTAATGTGAGTCTTCCACAATTCCACTCAGCAAATTCAGAGGCAAAAGTGTGAGTGGTGCTTAGAATCAGTATGGTTATTGATCAAAAACAAGTTTTCATATCTGTTTCTCTTTTATTTCATAAATGGCTAGATTTTCTTTCCAGAATAATGTTTACTTTTTGGTGCATTGGGTTCTAACATGCCACACTTCAACAGGTCATTTTTTGCTGATTTTTGTTGGCTTTTTGTGGTTCTTTAAGCATGGAATAAAAAATAGCCATATCAAGTAGTAAACTGTGTATTTCCAGCATGAAATTAATGAAACTTTGGGGACATAATAATAGCATTCAATTTGAGAATGCTAGATTATTGACTTTGGAAACAAAACAGTCCATTGGTCAAATCATAAGAATCAAGAAAAATGGATCTGAGCAAATAATTCTGCTGTTGTCTCCCCATTACTAAATAAAAAGCAGAAAAATGACTCAATGTATGTAGCATGCATATTTGTTGATGCACCTAAGAACTGAAAATGAAAGAAAATCCACAGCTCTTATGAAAAAGTCATTCATGTGAAAAAGACTGATTGTTATATTACATCTTGCTAATAATATTAGTAAGTAATCTGGCAAACTTGTGGCCACCCATATTGTGCCTAGTTTGTACCATTGCTCCTAGTTTGTACCAGTGGCATACAGAGAAAAATCAGTCCATCTGTTCCCAAAGCTATTTCCCTAGCCTGTTACAGTGAACACAAATCACCAAAGACAAGTTTTTCTGAAAACTTTCGGTGTCTGCTTCTTCATTCAGTTTTCCCACTCTCCTGCTAGCTTTTCCTTTAGTAGCTGCTGGGAAATTGCTTATCTGCTGAGGTAGGTTGTTTTCCTAGAGTTTCTGTGTTTAGCAGGGCAAAAATGGTGACAATATAAAACAGAGCAATGAGACCCATCATTTTTGCTGGGGAGGTAAAAGAGAAGAAATGCATGAGTATGAATTGCATCAATAAGTTTGTAGTCTCTACACTCTTACCCTACTCTACATATGTGGTCACCTGCCCCAGTAAAAGCACTCAGGTATATGTAGTTAGTGGGATACTGGATTGGAAAGAAGGGGTAAGGAATAAGTGACTCCAGGCAAAATATTTTCAAATAAATATCATTCAATATTATCCACTGTAGTAATAGATCCTAATGACTTAATTTTTCACATACAAAGGTGAGACCTCAGCAGGTATGAATATTATAGCTGGGCAAGAAAGGTAACAAAGCTGTTCATTTCAGGTGATAAGCTGGGCTGAGTCAGTGGAGAGTATGTTAGCCTTTTGAATATGACAAAATAAGGAACTCTCACTATCTGTCTATGACTACATTTTCTGTAGCTATGAAATCTTGTAACCTGCAGAGATACATACTATTTCTACTGTCTTAAAGTGCTATCCAAATTTTGAACTTTTCATGGTGGAGAGGACAGATTATTGAATAATTAGATTTTACCAATCTTTTTGTATATGAACTGAAAGCAAGAAGCTATCCTCTCCTTGCCCAGTTACAGGAAAGTTCAGCTGAAGTTTGCTTCTGTTGTGTGAGCAGTGTTTGGCATTCTCTTCTTACCCTCTCTCTGCTTCATAAATCATTGCATACAGAAAGGTCAGGAATGGAGAGAAAGTAAGATACCAGGCTAAATAAGGAGCAAAAGATTCCTCTCCTGGAAATTGTCAGAACAGAAAGGGAATTTCTAGAATCCTTTTGGGATAAGAAAGAAGACCTGAGATAGTTGAAATGTTTGGAATACACACTATAAATTTCTACTGGTTGGATTCAGCTCACATCCTTGTATAAATAAAGGGCTTAACTTGGTGTAAAACCATCCAAAGTCATGGAATAGTTACAGATGACTTTTTTTTTTTATTATTATTTTAATCTGTGCTTATTTCTACTCACGGTATGTGGATGTTTCCTCCCTGCTCCCATTTCCTTTATCTGACCTAAACTTTACTTGTGCTTTTGAATATGTAAAAGGACAGAGGGTAGTTGAAAAAAGGATGGTTGTTGCCATTTTCTTCACCTGCTACAATATTTCTAAATCGAGTATTTTTAGAACTGTAGTTTCTTCAGAAAGACTGAGCCAAAATTACCCTCTACATTTTCTATCTCATAGCAAAAGGCTGCATTCAGAAAAGAGTGAAAAAGTGTCTGACACAGTGTTGATTTTCAGAATTGCCTAAAGAACTAATACTTCTTTCAGTAGTATTCACAATCTGCTTTGAGTACCAAAGTGTTAGTAAGCAAGTGTAACTATATAAAATGAGGGGAAAGACATGACTAGAAAAAGGAACTCTCTTCCTCCAAGAAACTGGAAATAAGTCATTAGAAGTGAAGCTTCTAATGTCACCTTTCTGTGTCAGGCAGAGATTTTCTTTGTTTGGCTCTGTTGTGGCTTAGGCTGAATTTGCCAATTATGACATGACAGATGCTCTCTCCCCTTCTTGTTCCAAGAAGAGGAAGAGCAGAGATAAAGAGATTTACAAGTTTAGAAGGAACTAAACTACTTTAATGAAATATTAATAATAAAAAATAATTAAATAGATACAGTATATACAAAGCCATATTAAGCTACTGGAATGACATCACTGGCGGGCACCTGGGAAGTCCCAGACTGGACTCCGGCAATGGATGGGAATTGGATTCCAGCTCTGTAGTCAGGAACACATGGATTGGGATCAAAGGCAAATAAATACACAGGGTCCTCTTTGGACATAGGGAATTGAAGAAAAAGCACTGATCTTTTGATCCCTCAGCTTTTATACTGAGCATGGGACAGCTGGTATGGAATACCTCTGTTGCTCAGTTTTGGGTCACCTGTCCTGTTTGTTTCTCCTTGTGGGTAGGACCCGCAAAAGGAATGTATTCTTCCTTTTCTGCCCCTCCAACGGGGCAAATGACGAAATTAGCTGATTGAAGCTGTTATAGCAGTAAATATAAGCAAGAGCCTCTCTGCATTGCATTCCGTGGCATTCCTTTTCCCTTGGGGGTAGTCTTCTTCAATAAGCTGAGAAAAAGTTAATTTCCCATTCCACACAACATGCTTATTGAATACTATGAAGAAAATACCTCTGTCACTGCTATTTTACACTTTGTGTAAGGTGAAGGAGAACTCGGGTTTTGCAGTAACATTCAGCATAAGGAGAAAATCTACTAATACTTCCTTTCTGTTATCTTTCTTTCTTTTAAACAAGAATGTTGCACAGGTATTGACATAGTTGCTATTTTGGGGAAGTTCTGTTTGTTGGTTTGTTTGTTTCACTGTCACGAAATAATTTAACTGCCAAGATACACTGCAGAATATAAAACAGTGCAAAAATTCTGGAGGAGCACAGATGCCAGCACTGTGGGGCATGGATAGTGATTATCAGATACTCAGCTAAACAACTGAGGGTATTTCTGCTAACAAAAAAAACCAAATTATAGTCCCTATATTTTGACCGGAAAAAATAGGAAAAGCTAAGCATAGAAGTTGAAAGAAAGCTTTGCAGTTCCTATGTCCAACATTGTTTTCAATTTTTCCCCCCTTATAGCTGTAAAATATCAAAAAATGGTAAACTTAATCCTTTGAATCAGAAAACTGTGTGTCACTGCTTATCTTGGGGGGAAAGAGGATGCAATAATTAGGCAACTGATTTTAATCTTCTAAGCCAAGATCCTTTATGCAAAGCCCTTGCCCAAAATGAATTTTCAAGGCTGACTATTTAAAGATTAGCAGTAGTTTAAAATGGCAGAGCTGGCATAGCATTTGAATGATGAGAGCACTTGAATGATGATACAAATAAAGCTAGGAAAAGCTGAGAGCTTGCGTAGACTTTTTAAGCCAAAACAGAGGAAACTATAGCTTGAGACGATGGGAAGTATACTTTAATGGGTATTATGCTACGTGATTGAGGTTTTTTTTTAGACAGTGCTGTTGATGACAGAATGCAAAACCAGCTCAGAAGCATGTCATGACTCAGAGGAGCCTGACTACTAACCTAAGCTTCATAAGGGCTAATACTGAATCAGTAAATTGACCACCTCCTTCTGGATTCTTTGCACACTCATATCCCTTACATCAAACAAAGATCTAGTGTGGGAGAAAATGTTCTCTTTTCCATTTTATTTTCTCATCTGTTCCAGGTGATACAATTAAAACACTGCACAATGACAACCCCATACACTTTTGCATGGTGACAGGGCACTTATTTTAACACACACATGCTTGTACATACTACATTTTATCTCTGTGACTGTGCTATGACAGGGACCCTCTGAGATCGTCTTTCTCTGAAGGGATAATTAGCGAAGAACAGTGACATTTTTCTACAGAGTAGTGGTATTTTCTTATATATTTTAAAGGGGAATTTAATTTAGTTCACCTTCAGAGCAATATGAAAATCTTTGGCGTTTATAGTGGGCTCCCTTCAAACACAACAGAGTTACAGTCAAAAATATTTTGAAAGCTGAATCTGCTTTTGGGCTTAATTTCATTTACTTAAAAATGTTCTTGAAAATACAAGCATTTTAAAATATATTATTGAAAATATAAGAAACTGGCTTTGTTTGGTTTGGTTTTGATTTTTGTATTTTAAAATAGAGAATTTAGAAGAAGGACTGTTCTATTCGTGCTGCTTCTGTTACATCTTCTATTTAATTCCCCTTAGGGGAAAAAAAAAAATGTAGTATGGTATTCCAATGGGGAAAAAAAGCTTGAAAAGAAGCAGCAATGTGCTGATAATAAAAACAATTAAAAAGGACCATATTTCAGGTTGTGGGAGTGCAGAGAAAATAATTTCTTGTATAAACTGTACATCATCTTTTGTGAATGGCAGCTCAGGAGACTGTGTGTGTTCTTCTCTTACTTCATAGGAATTATCAAGCAGCTATAAATGAAGGCAGCTTTGATAATTAACCTAATAAAATTCCAAAGAGTAGGGGTGGGCAGCTCAAGCTGACATTTTAACATTTCAGGGGTGAGGATGATGAGTAGAAGGAGGAATGTCAGTTTTGTTACAGACAGAAACTTAATTTCTTTAATTTGGATGAATTCCAAGCAGAGCTAAGGCATTTTTACAACCCTTCTATTTCTTACACAAAGCAAACAGTTTGCTTCTGTTTACTTAAGCACACTGAGAAAAGAAAAAAGTCCAGAGGCTTACAAGATCACAGCTGTCTGCTCTTCAAATACTGGTTCAAACCTTTCATGAAGGGTAGTGTTGTTTGCTTTCTGTGGATTGCAGGTTAAAATGAAATCAGGTTGATAGCAGGACACAATTTCTCTAGGGATGGAGCTTTATAGTTGTATTAGAAGATAAATAGAAATGCATAGTTCGTTTAATTTGTTTTCCCTATTCCTCAAATACTTCCCTACTTCATCTAAATCAGGGCTTGAGTCCAGGCAATATGGTTCTTCAAATATGGTTCTGAATCAGGCAATATGATTCTTCAAAATTATAAGTAATTGAGTCAGTTTACAGCATGTTACAGTCTCTTAATTTGCCATGTCAGCATGTTTTAGAAGCCTGATTCTCTGAATCATTACTTTCATCACTTGTCATCAAGCATGTAGTCCTGATGTAGATGCTCATGCAACCACTCCCTGTTTCTGCGCTCTGTCTTTCCTATCCACAAGCAATTCTGTCTCAGGTAGCGTGGATGTGATCTCAGCAGAGTCCTTTGCAACACTGTTTATTCACCTCTACAGTTTAGGCTATTAGATATAGGGAAGAGATATTTTACCCTGAGGGTGATGAGGCACTGGAGCAGGTTGCCCAGAGAAGCTGTGGATGACCCATCTCTGAAGTGTTCAAGGTCTTTGAGAAACCTGGTGGAAGAAATCACTGCCCGTGGCAGGTGTGTTGGACTATGTGATCTTTAACGGTCCCCTCCAAATCTCTGATTCTATGATTTTGTTTGATTTTCAGAGCTCGGGATTGGTGCAAAAGTAATCTTGAATGAAATTGGTCTGGCATTTGCATAGAATATAGTACTCATCTCTGAGGAAATTAGGTAGGAGAGAGACTAATCTGTCTAAACTGGCCCATGTTTGTGATCTTGCAGAAAAGCTTATATATCTTCAGGTAAAAAAATGACAATTTAAGGTATGGGTGCAACTCTCCAGATCCAATAAACCTCATTGCCATGGAGACTAGGCACCCAGCAAACAGGTCGAGTTTTTCATGGTTCTCTATGTTTCTCTGGAAAAATATTAGTCATCAGAAATATGCATATCTCATAGAAGGGCAGCCCACTCCAATGCTTCCCTCCTCTCCTCAGTTGCCATGAGAGATTTTTCTCAGTTGGGTTGCTCTGGATACTTAGTATTTCAAAGCCCTGTGTTCATAGATATTTTTGATGTAGGAAGAATAGGGGTGACAGATAGGGTAGAGTTTGTAAGGTAATTAGCAGAATTTGGAAGTACTGTCATTTTGTATTGATTTGTATAACAGATGCACCTATCATCTTTAAATTTCAAGAAATTCTAGGATCAAAGATATACACATATACACAGATCTACATAGATAAAGGTGCTTGTGAGACACAAAATAGAACAAAAAAAAAAAGTTATGTAACAAATACTACACTTACTTCTTTGTACCATTCATCAGTAATAAATTTTTAGAGAATGGTGAACCTGAGCCAGCCAACTGCACACTCAGGGAACCTACATAAATTTGCGCTAGTCCTAGGAATTGTACTTTTGGAGAATATTGACATTCAAGTTCAGCAGCCATGCTTTTCTTCACACTACAGGAAGAGAAAAAGTAAACCCAAGTATAGATTCTGCAGTCTCAGGAAATCTGTTACTGACGTCCTCAGAATACCACAAATCCCTCTTTGTAGACCAGCAGATGTCAAGGATGTGTTGTGGAGCTTACTTGTAGAACAGTATTTATAACTAAAAATGCTGGGTAGACTGGATTGATGTGAAGAGGAAGACCTTTTGTGCACTTCTAATGCAATTATCTCTTCTGATTAGGTTATAATGCAAATATTATCAAGGGCTCACAGCTTATCTGTAGTATTGACATTCTCAGGTCAATATACTAAAATTATAATACACTTCTGTGAGTTAAGAATGAAAGTACCATACTTTTTATACATAAAACCTCAAAAAAGAAAAAAAGTATATAAAACATAAGCCTTCAAAAAAGCAGTACTTGAAAGCAAGTCCTTGAATAACAGGTGTCCTCACACACCTGCAAAGAATCTGTGGTATCAGGTTCCTTGTTATAGAGGGGGAAGTCTATGGACATCTGTGAGACTATTGGAAAAAAAGAGAAATGCAATATTTGACGAGTGAATATTTGATATACATTTTCTGTAGGTGTTTTCAAATATATATAAGGTATACTGCTTGCAAATTAGTTATTTTTAAAATATATAACACGCTTTAATAATTCTTACTAATACCTTCCCATTTTCAAAAAGGGCAAGATGAAGAATCCAGAGAACTGCAGGCTGGTGAGCTGACCGTAGTCCCTTGTGAAATTCTGGAGCAAATCTCTCAGAAGCCCACATCTTGGCCTATGAAATATATAGCGGTGATTTGGAACAGCTAGCAAGGATGCCTTGCTAACCTGACTATTATCTTTGATGAGATGACTGACTCTGTGGATGAGTAATGAGCACTGACTATTGTTTACCTTGTGTTAGGGGATCTGTCCCTTTTGGCACTGCACTAGGTCCCATAACCAGGAAAGCAAGTCAGGCACATGGGGTATAGCCTGAACTGTTTTATTGCGCTACTGCAGGCCACTTTGGTCAGATGGAGAGCTCTTAAATGGTTCATCAGGGCCTTGAGTGCACCACTGGGCTCTGCAACTTTTTCTTTCCTCTCTCCTTCCCAAGGTTTTGGCTGTCAGTGCTTAAGGCCAACTCTCATTTGATGTGGATGTGGTGTCTTGGATGAAACTGCTGGGAAAGAGTTGTAGGAATGAGATTTGGAAGAAGCAAGGTCCAGGCCTCCCTTTGTCTGGGAGCAGCATTAAAGGATTCTTGCCCGAGCTATATTGTTGATGTGTCTGTGCATGTGGTGTGTATGTATGACTCAAGCATTTGTCTTGTGAGGAAAAGCTGAGAGGCCTGGGTCTGTTTAGCCTGGAGAAGAGAAGATTGTGAAGGGTCTTATCAGTGCTTATAAATATCTAAAGGGTAGGTGTCAAGAGGATAGCAGTCTCTTCCAAACCTGGCTATTCTGTGATTCTGTGTCTAGTCACTCAGTCAGTCCTGAGTCTGATACACAGATTTGACCTTCCAGCTTGACCTTGGACCTGCCTTGTCACTGTGATCATGTCTGATGATCTGGACCCTTGGCTGCCTCTGGTTGCCATCCCTATTCCTGCTTTTTTCTTTTTGTTCAGGTACTGTGGGACTGCCTTTGTTGGTAAGGGCATGGCCCTGTCAGCCTCGTTGTCTGACCTCCCAGTTCCCTTTCCCTTATGCAGTAGCACCATCCTTGCTTCTAACAGCACTCTCAGATTGCCCAATCAAATTATTTGTCTTTCCTATATTCCCTTTTTTTTTTTTGTCCTATATCTCAATGAACAACCTGTCCTGTTTACTCTTTCTTTGCTCAACTGGTTTTGCAGATTTTCCACGCCTCCAAGGCAATTTTTGGTCTTAGACATTGACCCCAGTAAACCTGTACTTCCCTGTCTTTTGACATCTTTCAGCCAGACACAGTCCTGGTATTCCTATTTCTCCATTTGTAATGTGTTGTAGTTTCTTATATTCATTCTTGTTTAGCCTCAAGTTGGGGTACTCCAATCTCTTTTTCATTTTGGGGGTTTTGCAGCACCCAGAGTTTCTCACATAGCTATCACACTCTTTTGATTTGGGATTCCAGTTGACCGTCTGCCAACAGCTTGCTTAAAAAAGAATTTCAACATAGCCTCCCACAGTGTACTTTGAGTCAAATTTGTGACATACAAGATGGATTGAAAATAGGCTATATCTCTGGGCTCAAAAGGTGGTGATCAGTAATAGAAAATTCAACTGGCAGTGGTTACTTAATTATGCTCTCTCCAGCAGATACTGTGGCCACTTTTGTTTAATGTTTTTTTACTTAATGACTGGATGACTCCACATGTTTCCCGACAATATCAAATTGGCTAATCACCAGAGGGCAGGGTTGACAGGAGCAATCTAAATAAGCTGGGGAAATAGGCTGATGGAAATCTCATGAATTTAAAAGGGAAATGCTAAGATTTCTGCTTGAGGAGGAAGAGCCCCATGTACCAACAGAGACTAGGGGTCAAGTAGGTGGAAAGCAGTTTTGTAGAAAAGGGCCTGGAGGTCCATAAACCTAAGTTGTTCAGAAGCCAGCAACACACTCTTGCAGCAAAGCAGGCAAATGGCATCCTGGTCTGCATTAGGAAGAGCATTTCCAACAGGTGAAGGGAGGTGATCCTTCTCCTCTACTCAGCCCTGGAGAGACACATCTGGAGAGCTGTGTCACTTTCTGGGCTCTCCAGTATGAAAGCGACATGGACATATTAGAGGATGACCACAAAAGTGGTCAGGGGACAGGCTGAAGCACACAGCATATAAGGAAAATGATGAGAGATCTGGGTTTATCCAGTTTGAGAAAGAGAAAACTGAGCAGGATGATTTTATTATCTACTACTATATAATAGGAGAGTGCAGAAGAAACCAAGACAGAATCTTCTGAGATGCACAACAGAAGGATGAGAGGCAATGGGCACAGGTTTGAACATGGTAATTTATTTTTTTTCACTGTGATAGTGGTTAGATACTGCAAGAGGTGCCTGGAAAGGCAGTGATACTGCCATGCTGAGAGTTAGTCAATCTTCACTGAACATGGCTTTGTGCAACTCCTGTGACTGACCTAATCTGAACAGTAGAGATTAGACCAGATAATCTTAGTGTCTCTTCCACCCTATATCTTTGCATAAAGTATGCCTTACTAAAGTCTACAGACAGACTTATGCTTTCTAACAATCACTCACGTGAGCTAGAATCGTATGAGTTTTGATACATTTTTATGTTGATTATTTTGAAACACAGAGACCTTCATATTGATTATTTTTTATCAAAATATTGGTAATAATATGTGCATAAATCTAAGCATCTTTGATACTTTACTCCACTGCAACATACAGTATTATATCTAAATCATTATGTATTAAAACTTGAGCCTGCAAATATTTAGGCACTAGTGTAATTAGTAGTCTTCCATTTCACCAGTTTAATAATAACCTTCAAAAAACATGGTTCTTTTTCAGTTTGAAGGTAGTAGTGTCTTAATTGCTGAGTATTTTCAGGAGGACAGTACTTCAGCAGAATTATGGCAACCCATATATTGGCTTAGGTGTAGTTCACTATCATTGCTCAACAGATGTCTGATTTAATTATAGGCACCTCATACTCATTTTCATTGATGTCATGAACCTCATGGCCTCAGCACTTCTAAGCAACATTGCAGCCAAGTAACGCAGTAAAATCACTTAAAAGGCCAGGTTTTTTTCTGCATTCTCCACTCCCTCTCCCTTTCCTCTCCCAAAAGCAGTAATGCAATACCATGCCTTGCCTTGTCAGCTAGTCAGATGTCCACCCTTATAACCCCAGTCCAAAACATTTTTGTTGTATGGTTAAAGAGAACTCATGTTTTACTGAAACTGTGGTTGCATTTCACTATTGTATGAGTTGTTGCTAATATAGTTAATTTCAGATAAGTCACTACATAGATGAGTCTCCCAGCGAAAACACTGATAATTTTGTCAGTGGGGTTCTGTGAGCAGCGCACTATGGCAGGAGTGGTGAAATCGAGGTACTATGTTTTCTTGAAAAAAGGGTGCTAGTGTCTCAGGTTCTCCATTTGTAAAATGAATACCACATACTAGCCTTTCTTCAGAACAGGCTTGGATACTAATGGAGTAATGTAATATGTTCATTAATAAAAATCAAGTTAAGCAATAATTCGGAATGCTTCAGTATTCAGTATTCTGTTATACTTCAGTAGTTATTTTTCTGCTTCAGACCAGATAATACTTAATATTTTGAAATGCTTCAGGAAAAGAACAGAGCAACGTACTTCCATAAGCAACAAACTTAGTATTGCAAGAACTACTAAGAGAGATATCACTAGCAGAGGAAAAGAAACTATTCATTCTTAGGAAAAAAAAAAACCACACAGATACTGGAAAGATGGTGGAGGCTGAGCGGAAAAGAAGCAAATCCATTTCAGTCTATATTTTTCAGTTCTCCTGGAAAAACAGATTGAGATTCTGAACAGTATGTAAACCAATATTTTGTCTGAAGTCAAAGTGTCTTACTGAAATCATAGAAAGAACAAAATGAAAGCAGAATAAATATCAGTGAAAGTTTATTCTAAGAAAAGAACTAGTATTTATTACATCTGTAGTATTTGGGAGCAAGAACTGTGAATGCCCAGTGGCATGAGAATATGACTGGTTCTTTTCTCTCCCATCCTGTATCCTCTTATTTAATCCCATGTAGTAGTCTGCAGAGAAGAGGTGTGTTAATTGGTTAAAGTGACTGCAGCATGAGAGAATAAAGACTAAAGTGCATTATAGTGCTTTGTGTGAGGCTTCCAAAGGGGCAGTCTACTGTGGTGTACAGGTATTGGAAAATAAAACGCTAATGCTGCAGTCTGCAGTTCTACATTGTCAGCCTGATTTTCAGTGATGTTTGATTTTCAGAAGAAGCAGCTCAAACTGATTTCATCTGGAGTGAATGGAAACTATGTGTATGTGAAAATTAAAAACACAAGGACAGAGAGTCAAGTCAAGGTGTGTCTTGTCTGCCATAAATTCTCCATGTGAGTCAGGTAAGTTCTTTAACATATATTACCCTTCAAAAAGTAAAAAAAAAAAAAAAAAAAAAAAAAAAAAAAAAAAAACCGAAACAAACAAACAAACAAAAAAAAACAAGCAAAACAAAACCAACTTTAAAATGTATTTTCCCCTCCTGTTTCTCTTCCACTATTTGTCCACATGTATATGAGCTCTTCTAGTCCAAGACTATCTCCTGTGTCCATTCAAGGTGCTATAAATTAGTTCTTTCTTAAGGCAGCTTTGCACATTAATCAAGGAAGGCCACATCTCATTGTTCCCTGTACCAGCACTTATAAGACAACAATGATGATATGTATTGTATACTTTGTAATTCTGAGGAAAGTTTCAGCAAAATGAAGCATTTATTAGAGGTCAGACAAGGACATACATTTAGCCAGAAGGATCAGAAGAGTTAAAAGTTTGCTTTCACCTTATCCTTAAAGTACCAATAGACATGAAGATTTATTCCTCTTTTACTTTATAACTCAAAGAAATGTTCACTTAGTCTACTGGGTAAAATAAAATAAAATAAAATAAAATAAAATAAAATAAAATAAAATAAAATCTTGCACCTGATAGGAAAAAAACCGAAAAATGTGCTTAACTGAATTTGTAGGTTGGACACTTCTTCCACTATTCCCCATTGATCAATTCCCCATTGATCACACTGAAATGGGGAAAAGAGCGGTGGGAATTTTTTACATGCAGTTATATGGAGATGTTTTCACTCAGATTAAACTGGGACTCAAAAGTGGCTATTTATATGCATGAGACCAACACAAAGTGCATATTCTGCCTCAGGATTAAAGCATTTAGTTTTTCAAAAGCGAACAGTTCATTGATCAATGCTTTATGCCCACATTTCTCATTTTGATAGAGCTTTGCCCATGAACTCTCATTAGATGTCCTGATTCCAACTTAAAACTTAAATTTGATTTCAGCTCCAGCAGTAAGATGTCATGAAGGAAACAGATTGTTCCATATATTCACCGAAATACAGGTCAAAGCTAGGAATATATCAACAGTATTTCATCATCAATAATGTGTGCCATCCAGATGAATTGGTGTTGAGGGCTGTAATTTCTAATCACTTGGTATGTTTGCAATTAATTATATGCACAGCTAAGTGTATCTGAGTTTATGTGAGAAAGCAATTTTGCTAAACTAAGCAATTTTACTGTTAAACATAGACACCGGAAAAGTTGTGTCTGTTAACATGGCTAGTTTCCCAAGTCTAATGTATGGTCTCATAGTTAACCAGTCTGATAATTTAATTTCATGGTACAACTGCTCTATGTTGAATATTTGATATAATGCAAATTAAAGGTTTGACATTAGAATGTTCCCCCCCACTATACATTTCACTTTCCTGATCATCTTCTGCCATGGCAACACAAAATGGCATTTTCCAGTAAATTTTTTCAACACAATACTCCAGTCCAATTTACTTAAAAAAAAAAAAAAAAACACACACACACCAAAAACAAACCACAAAAAAGACCCAAACCCAAAGCCCAAACCAAACCTCACACACCCCACCCTCCCACACTCCCCCAAAACAACAGGATTCATTGGTTGCAAACTTCCAAAACAGTTAAAGGGTTTTTCACCAAACAACACTCAATGATTTAATGGCAATTGTGAGGCTAAATTCTTACACAGGTCTGAATGCACTCCCTTCATTATATGCCCTTTTAACAAGTTCCTGCCAAACCTGATCTGAATAAATTGTAGAGCTATGGTTCAGAAACTAATTCACACTCATTATTTTCATGAGTTACAGTATATGCCATTTCACCCTTCAGCAGATGTGTATTTAGATTAGTTTCATAGCACATTCTAGTCTAAATCCCAAATCTCTCACTAATAAACATTAAAATATGCTTAATATACCCAATATGTGTCTTTCTGCAGTTAGAGGCTCCCTGCCATATTCTAAAAGTATTGGATCTGTTCCCAGAGTAATACTTTCAATTCTGTAGTGAATCACTGCTATGTGCTGCAGCTAACCCATGAGATGCTTTCAAGCTTTGTACCAAAACCCCACAACATTTCACAGACACCAGCTCTGAAATCACTGACAAAAGTTATTAATCTTAATTTGTTTTAATAAAAAGCACAATTTTAGAAATAAGCTACCTTTGAACAACTTTGTACAAGGTTAAATAGTGTAAATAGATCTGTATTTTTAGGACAACAGCACTACATCATCAGAAACAATTCTGACAAATAAAAAGCTATTAGTCCAACACAACTGTAATGAGATCATGATTAATAAACATCCCTGAAAGGTCTGCATCAAAGTCAAGGCTTTCCTGTGATAAATGTAAACATTCAGACCTTACTTTGCCAAAAGCTGTGTTTCTGTTATCCTGCTTTCCTGATTGATTTGTTCATTACTCTAATAAATAATTTATCACCTTGAAGAGGACAATTCATTATGCAGAAAGCATGAACAAGTAACTTTAAACAGCTGAATCTTTAGAAGAATTAGCGGTGTTACTCATGCCATGAAGTCTGTTTCTGATGCAGAATTGATTGGCATAAAAACAATTAAATTAGTATAAAAACAGATCATTTCAGATAACCTCTAAGCAGTGGCCC
Source organism: Nycticryphes semicollaris (assembly GCA_013400055.1). NCBI lineage: Eukaryota > Metazoa > Chordata > Aves > Charadriiformes > Rostratulidae > Nycticryphes > Nycticryphes semicollaris. Next base: position 754,778 of record VXBJ01001916.1, read on the forward strand.
ACGTGAATTCACAATGCAGATCTATCAGAAATCTGATATGTCAGAATCAGGTCAGTCCTTTTAACTATACTGTGTTAGAAATTATGATAAGCTACAAACAGCCTTCTTAACAAAAGACACAGAAATAAATTACAGTTTGTAATATACCCCATTTCCTAAAATGGGGAGAAGCCTGTAAGATTTGCAATGTTGGTTATTTTATTCTCCCATATTCTGTCCAAAGTGCCTATAAGATTTTGCATAACTACAAGTGATAGAAAAAAATCTTAGAGAAATCAGGCAGAGTAGATCCTTTCTCCAACTGCAGAAAATATCATAACAAGAACTAAATTGTAACTTGTACCAGAGAATTGCTTCTGCATGAAAAGCTAAAAAAGCTGGAGATAAGGACACTTGTATCATGGCAAATCCCCTAATAGGAACACAAGGGATTATTATCATATAGGCTTTATGGTTTATTTTATTTTTTTAAACCTTTAAATGGATGTCAGTCTCTTTGTTAAAGAGAAAAAAAAACCTTACATTTAGGTGTTTTTGTAATTAAATGTGTAACATATGCCTATGAAATAGGAATGTTCAACGTTGTTCATAAAATTCATAGTACCAAAGTCATTTAACCAAGCTTTCTTCCTTAGCAGTGCACAAGGAGAGTTTTTGTTTGACATTTTTGTTTTACAAGATTGCATTTTATTTTCCCAGGCAATACAAATAGAAAAAAGCTTATGCACAGAGAGGAAACTGGGAGCATTTAGGGGATGATCTGCTGTGTTTCATCCACAGTGAAAATCCTTATTTTCCTGGGAGTTATTATCTATAATAACAAGCACATCACCAGTCTTGGAATACCAGCCAGTTCCCAGAAGTCCATTTCAGAATTACAAAGTGGACAATTTTAGTCTCGTCACTTACTCACTACATTCCTGGGTCTAGCAGAGATTTCCTTGAAGCAATATCTCTATTATAGCATGATATTGCATTCTGCATTGCAACACCTGTGACTGTGATAATCAAAGACTGTATGAGGTTATTTGAGCACCCTACTCCTTTTTCCTCTTTCTTCTTTTTTTTTTTT
>VXBJ01001916.1:755887-790883 GCA_013400055.1 Nycticryphes semicollaris
TTTTTCTTTTTCCCCTCCCCTGAATCATAGATCTGGTCTGGGATTAGGTGGTGAATGGTGCTTTTTCTAATTTGTCTGCTGTTGTCCTAGAATTTGATCTGCACACTAAAGTGCAGTGTAATCCTTTGCTAGAGTAGAAGCTTATGAGCTAGTTGTTGCAGACTCAAAACAGTGGCAGGATGATTCAAAACTAGGATACTTCATTCAGAGTTGCTACTACCATTTGTGTGACTTCCACCACTATTCAGGGAGCCTCACAAAGTCAATGCCTCAAAAGAAGATGCAGTATGCTTTGCACAAGATCCAGAATAACAATGTCAGGAGACAGGTAGGGAAAGCAGGCAGCAACACAGAAGCTGATGGTCTCCTTCAGATGCTATGGAAACTTTGACTTTGGAGAATTGAATCCCTGCCTTTTGGTATAGGGTCAGGTAACATATCTCATGGAATTATTCAAGAAACTTTACAACATAGAGAACCAGATTTTTCCAAAACCAAAGTGAAGAGATTTCTTCCTCTTGTGTATGCTTATGGTTAATGTGAGTGATGATGGGTCTGATTTGTTTGTGAGGGGCTTCATTGACTCTGTGAATTTCAATAGGCAAGTATGTGGTGCGCTAGGCAGGATCTTAAAAGGAAAGCATATTAAGGAGCAATATGGGAAAAAACGAAACTATTGTTGTCTAACATAAAGTTATATTTCCTCTGATGTGCAATAATTAATTAAATAGAATAGTTAACACTTTTTCCCAGAATGACAAAACACTTCTGAATTGTGATAATAAAATGGCACTATGTTTTCCAGGTGGATGTGCTGCATCAGCAACATATGTGTTCCATAATGTTTTATTCCCATATGCTACTCTTTACTTATTAAATGAACCGGGGGATGTGACCATGGAATGAGCAGAACAAATTAAAGTCTGAACAAAGGTTTCCTCCAAATAAGCTACAGTGCAAGCAATAACCACCGAGAAATGGGATACAGTTGATAAGCAGAAAGCTTGCTTTATTGATTTTTTTTTCCTCTCCCCCAATTAGGTTAGGTAGATTCTATTCATCTGCTCACTTAAATAGATATGAATGTGAACTCTCTGAGGTATTCCTAAGAAGTTTTCAGTAAAAATGTTTCCATATCACTGCACTAAGAGGGTTTGGAGGTAGCTGACAGCTGCGGGTATATAAATTAAATGGAAGATTATTGATGTATTTGAAAAAAAACCCAACACCTTTTTTTTTCCCTCAAACTTTATCTTTTCAAAATATTTCAATGATGTAAAAACAGCATTTGGTTTCATTTTACATACTCCCAGATTTATGACAGTGCAACTGTTTATAACTCTACAACAAAAGTTATTTTTCTTTAGAGTGAACCACATACTGTGTTAGGAGTATCTGATAAACCTGTCTCTCTGTTTAAGAGGTAGTGAGAGACAGATGAATTTTTGGATACAGCGAATTTTCCCTGAACCCAAGGGGGCAGCTACCTATAAAAAATATTATGGCTGTCTCTTGGAGATAGGAAAACCTGATCAATGAGTCCCTGATCCTACAAGGAATGGTTGAGGAGCCTGAAGTATTTTGTGCTGTTTGGAAGGTTTCTGCATAGTAAGGCCTCTATTTCCTTCTAAGTTAAGGAAGCTTGATAAAGTCTACTTCTGTACCTGTTTCCTGGTGAAAATAGCGCAAATCAGTGCCCTGAGAAGTGTCCCAATATCAAATTACTTTATAGTGGGACAGGATGAGTCACAGTTTCTGCATGTAATACAATAGGCTCTTTAGATGGTTCTGAACAGCAGAAAGGGGGAAAATGCTGCTCTCAGCAATGATGTGTAAAGACAGCTCTGAGAGTTCACTGAGGCTGGCTTAGCTATAACTAAAAGATGATGGTGAGTTGGGGAAGGCAGCCAGTGAGAGCCAGTCATGGTCTGGAAGATAGAGGTTACCAGGTCAGCTGCGATTGCTTTGTGCAGTGAGGCAGACAGCAGAGGTGGGAGGGGGCTCTCCTGAGCCTCTTGGAGTCATGATATAGCTAAATTAGGGAGGAAGAGAAAGATCAGCACACTGTCCTTGGCTGGGACTGAAATGAAACAAAAAGACTCCCACAGTGAATGACAATATGAACCCATTAAAAATTAAAGGTGCGACATTTTAGAAGCATGGTCATTGGAACCGTGCCTTTAGAACATAAGAGAAGCCTCACTATATTAAATTAACCCCTTGCATTCTGCAGGGCAGGCTGTGTCTAAACAGCTAATCATCTCCCAAGTTGTTCTGGGAAAGCGCTTCTACTTTTAGTTTCATAGAAATTTCATGAAGCGTAAAAAGAAAGGGGAAGATAAGAAGAACCAGTTTAGGGAATTCCGGCTCCGACCTCCTAATCTACTGGCTTTCTTTGTTTTACATCACCATCATCTCCACATCTGAGGTGTTGCAAACTCTGCTCTGGTCAGACTGTAGGGGTTACTGTGGTAGGCTTGAAACGTGACCCCTAACATGCAGTGTCATTTGCTTTTCTGTATGATGAAGCCCTGAATCAAAAGAACGCCTCTTCAGTTCCTCTGTAATATCTTTTAATAATGCAAGAAGAATAACAATATGATAACAACAGACAGCTGTTACTAGTTTGATGGACACAACAGCGAACTAAAGTAATCTGACGATCATTACAAACCACAGTAATTTGCTTAAAACTGGGGTGAAATGCTCAGTAAAGTTTCAGTGAAGAGAAAGTACACCTGAGGAAAATGCCACAGGCAGGAAGAGAAGGACTAGGATAAAGGAAGAAGATGGTGGCAACAGCTGGAGGAAAAATTTCTTCCTCCCTAGGAAAATGTTTCCACTTTCTTCTCAGCACCAGCATGCTTTAATGCAATCAAGAAAGTACTGACATGTAGGTCATTAAAGAAAATAGTATCATGCAGGACCATAACTCTAATGTTGTCATTTCATTACTTACATAACATAGTTACATGCTTGCATACTTATTTAACATCCACTTATATAGACCAATACATGGTCTATTTATTTATTTTTGCAGGAATTATTATTATTCAGAATAAAGAGGATTTTTTTCCTTTGATTTAGGTTAGACTTGGGGGCTTGAAAAGGGCTATGTGTTAATTCTGCATGCTTACTACACTAAATTTAAAAGCAAGAATGTAGTATTATTACAGCAAGTTTGCTGTTGAAATGTGATAAGAGGAATGCTGCTCTTCCAGTTATCTGTCAAGGACACTGGACAGTAAGAACATGCCTGACTTGCTGTTGCAGGGGCTTAGTGAAAGAAGTAACAGTTTTGGGGTTTAGCAATATTTGTTTTAACTCAATGGTTTACACAGCTTGTGGGAATGAAAGCACAGAGGTTACATTCCTTGATGTTATTCCATTTCTCAAATATGCTCAAAGCTCCTTCCCTGTTTGCTTCTTAGAAGGCATTAATAATATGCAGAGAGTGTCTGTTGTATTCAGAAAACAATACATTTAATTTAACATATTTAGTTTTATAAGTGCTTTTATTTGCTATGTTACAATCATGCCTATTATAAATGGATTGCACTGTAATTATGTTTACATTTACCAACCAATTCCATTGAATGGGTGACCATGGATGTCACTGCACTGCAACCTCTGGGTATTGCAGACATTTTAAACATCTGGCACTGCATTATGTCACAGAGAACTAGAGAGCTTTGAGAACCTATTATCATTCATGTAGGTTATGACTGGTGAGATGACATGTGAGTGGGTTTAGAGACATTCTTTTTCTTTTTCTTTTTCTTTTTCCTTTTCTTTTTCTTTTTCTTTTTCTTTTTATTTTTCTTTTTCCTTTTCTTTTTCTTTTTCTTTTTCTTTTTCTTTTTCTTTTTCTTTTTCTTTTTCTTTTTCTTTTTCTTTTTCTTTTTCTTTTTCTTTTTCTTTTTCTTTTTTTTTCTTTTTCTTTTTCTTTTTCTTTTTCTTTTTCTTTTTCTTTTTTTTTCTTTTTCTTTTTCTTTTTCTTTTTCTTTTTCTTTTTCTTTTTCTTTTTCTTTTTCTTTTCCTTTTTCTTTTTCTTTTTCTTTTCTTCCTGAAAGAATGCAGCACTATAAACATTGTGTACTTTTCCTATCAATAAAAATTTGGAATTAGACAGGCTTAGAACATAAGATGTTCGATCCCTAACTATAAATAGTACACTATGAGTTATCTGCTGGGCTTTTCTAGGTAGATTCAATAAATACTAAAATTGCATAAAGGAAGTGGATTAAAATCAGCTTTTCTTTTTTCACCTGACTGCACATATTTTAGTAGCCCAAAAAGAATTCTCTCTTATAGGGAGTGTAGAAGCTTTTCTATCTATTTATCTATCTAATCATATTTTTCTTCTGTGTGTGTTTGTTTCTTCATATTGTAGATTTTTTTCTGCTTTTGCTCTTATATATCAGTTTCTTCATGGACTTTTATGGAGTCCATAGTTTTAAATGGGTGTTGACTTGAAAACTACTCCCAGTTTCAGGATCTTTGTCTCTGTTTGATGGAAGTTGTTAAACAAGTGCTTATTTTTGTACCAGATTAGATATATTAAGCCTACTAATATAGCTCAACAGACTTGTAAATAGTCTCTTGAGCTGGGGCTTTTAAGAGCAGTTAGTAAGAAAAAAAATTTGGAAAGTGTTTATGGAAAATGTAAAGATCATGGATTTCTATTCTGAAGAGAATAGAATGACAATTGAATAATGAATACTAATGCAAATTTACCTTATTCTTCCATTATGCACTTGTTAGGGCCAATTGTAATTCTGAAACAATTGTACTTATTCTGGTCCTGGAAACAACTTGACTTGTTTTTGGCCCTTGGTTCCAGTCATTATTTCACTCTCCAGTTTTCCCTGGAAGGATATATATAATTTGGAGGTAAGGATATTTTAAGACATTCTGCATAGCACAGAGATTTACCTGAGAATATCTGTGTTGTGCCCCAGCAGGAAGGGAAGGCAATATAGCCGTGGAAATAGAGATCAAGGAAAACAAAATAATACAATAATAAAATAATAAGAGATGAAAAAGGGTGGTAAGAAAAGCAAATCCATTTATTTCTCCATGTTTAGAGGTTTGGGTTTTTTTGGGGGGTGGGGTGGTTGTGGGTTTGTTTTTGTTTTTTGTCTTTTGGGTTTTTTTTAAAATATGTTTGCTGACAGTTCTAATTATTCTTACTAGCTATGAGAATAAATTATTTAGATATACATCACTGAAGGGGAGAACAGAGTTTATGCCACAATTTTTGCTATGTTTTATCTTCAGTCTGAAATCTTTCTATATCTTTATCATAATCAACATGAATTATATCATAAAATATCTGTGGGCTTTTTCCAGGGGGTTGAAGAGAGGTTAGGGAAAAGAAAGCAAACAAGACCCCTTGTCTATTCCACACCATTTCCCCCTATTCATTCTGAGAACACAGCAGAACAGCACACAAGCTTTTCTACAGTTTAAAAAAAAAAGAAAACCAAAATCCAAACAACAGGTTAGGTTATCTACAAGTTACAGATATTACAGAGCTACCTACCAGACCAGAGTCTGGGTTTATGGATATTGTGTTTAGTTGGCACAGGTTTGTGACAGATTAAGGACCACAATACCAAGGGCCAACAATTTGTTGCCAAATCCAAAAGAGCAAACCAGAGAACAGAGATATTTGAAAAATAGTTGTTTGTGTCATATCTGCAACAAATTAGCTGCTATTGGGCCTTATTCCACAGCTCATTAAAATCGTTGGCATTGGGCTTGAGATCAACATTGGTCTCTCTAAGTAGTTTTAAAAATATACTGTGTCAAAAGATGGAAGAAAGTTTACCAAACACAGTACAGAACTGAGAGACTAGGAAAAGACCTTATATTTTATTTATGTAAGAATCAAAAAGCCCATTTTCTATTAGAAACTTCTCTGATGAGATTTCGAAAACCTGTACTCACAAGTTCACTTGATTTTTGTAGATCTAATGGCATCATGAAAGGAATACATGTGGTTGGAAATGAATGGGCCACCCTGCACAGCTGTGCAAAGCAAGCAGGGAAGGCAGCCAGCAGACAGGACAGGATAGGACAAGTGGGTGAAGCATCTTGGTAAAGGAGAGAAACCCATCATTAGGCATAGGTCATGCTGCAGACTTCTTAATTCACAAAGCAGGGAGAAATTGTTAGGTAGAATGTGTCTCTCGAGTGCTGTTAGCAAACAAAGGCTGTTATGTCGCAGTATTACGCCCATGTGAGGTGGTGTGTGGGTGCTCCTGGGGTTTTAAACTGTAAATTACAGGGGCATACTAAACTGGTGTGTGTCTACACAGGTAGTTTCACTTAATTTAACTGTCAATCTAAATCATTTTAACATCATGCCTTTAGTTAAACCATTCATTCTGGGCAGCCTGCCTTTAAGCTCTAGTCTTGCAATGAGTCCCTGATGGATTCTAGTTGAAACTAATGGATCTATATGTGGTTGTAGGGTAGCAATTGCATAAAATTCATTAAAGGACTGGGGCTTATTTGCGTAAGGCCAGCTCTGGTGCTTATGTTTATGTGGAGCTCCTTACACAAGAATTATTCCTCTTGATTTCAGTGGGACTATTTATGAGTTAAAATATAGCTCTGCAAGAATTTGGTTGCAATCAGGTAGGTATGTTTGTTACCTTGCTGATATACCTCATCCCATTGAAATCAAGGTGACTACTAATGTCTTTGAGGTTACTTGAATGGTGAAGGGTTTGCAGTAGTGGAATGTTCTTTTGATACGTGAATGTGAAATGTTTGTTTTCAGACTACCAGAATGTCAACCATAGGAAAAACAACTTAAAAACTATAATACTGTTAGCAGGTAAATGGATTCCATAGGCTGGGGTGGGGGCTGGAGGGTGCAGAGGAATGCTCTGTTATGTATCTTGATTGCATTCCTAGAAGGATTGGGAGATTGAGAGTAGCTCATGTTACAGTCTTTGTTTCTGGGATTTCTGGGTTAGAAGAAAGGTAATTTCTCTGTGATGAAACAGGTTAAAAGCCAGATCCTGTCCTATCTGAGGAGGAAAGTGTCCCTGTGCAGAAATACACACACCTTATGACATAAATACTATACAATCTTCTTAAAATTCAGATCTGGGCAAAAAGTTCTATGCTTTCCTGCCCAGGTGTAAGGCAATACAGCTGAGCTGATTAATGGCAACACCCAACCTACCCCTGTTAGGAGACTGGTAGGTTATGCACAGTACCACAAAGAAATAAAAGGAATTATTTATGTAATTGCTGTCCCACATAAGGGCTGAAAAACTCAATCTTGCCATCATTTCTTCCCCAGCCCTGCTTTGCAGTGTTAACAACGGTCCTGATTTCATCTGTGATAGTGTTAATTTCCTTTCTAGTAGGTGCTGTGTTTCAGATTTGGTATAAAAAGAATGTCAATAATGCATATGGTTTGGGCTGTTCCTAGGTGATGGTTATACTATTCAAGGACTTTTTTCAGCTTCCCATAGAAGGTGAGAAGGAGCATACGCAGAACAATGGAATGGCTAATGGAATATTTTGTAATGTAGATATCATGCTTATTGTATAAATAGAGGTTGGCACAGGGATGGGGATTGGTGATCACTGCTTAGGACAGGCTGGGCAACCAATTAATTGGGTGATGGGAGTGACTTGTATTACTTTATCTTGTATATTCTTTCAACATTATTAATTTTATTTTTTTTTTTTTTTATGTTATTGTTCTATTAAACTGTTTTTATCTCAACCCACAAGCTGATGGGGTTTTTGCCTTGCTTTGCCTTCCCTCTTCTCCCGACCCTTCTCGGGTGAAAGGGAGAACTTCTCAAGCAGTTGTGTGGTCCTAGCTGCCAGCTGGGGCTAAACCACAAGAACAAGAGAGACAGGTCTGTCACTAAGATGCACTAATATTCCTGTGAAGAAAATCAGAGGACTGTTGTTCATGGAGCAACAGAGTGTTCTGCTTCAAATACTTTTTTGTTGCCTCTCAGGTTTCAGCTCAGCTGCTTGTTTAGTGGGTTAAATTGTAATAAAGTATGATAGAAAATTGTAATAAGGAGTGATAGAAATTAAAGGAGCCAATATAAAATTGATACAAATAGCTAAGAGAACAGGCACAAAAGACCATATTGGGGCTTCTCATTTGTATTACAGCCCATTAGGCATGGATATATTAAGTCTCTCACCTTTAAATTTTGTTTTTCAGCTCTTCTTAGCGATAGAATGCAGGGATGTCGTAATTTACTTAAGTGAGATATATTCTGCTCTCTTTCATATCGGAAAGAAAAATGAAAAATAGAGGAGGCTGAGGGGAGACCTCATTGCCATCTACATCTACCTGAAAGGAAGTTACAGAGAGGTGGGTGTTGGCCTCTTCTCCCGAGTGAATAAGGACAGGACCAGAGGAAATGGTCTGAAGTTGCAGCAGGAGAGGTTTATATTAGACACAAGGAAGAATTACTTTACTGAGAGGGTGGTCAGGCACTGGAACAGCCTTCCAAGGGAGGTTGTGGAGTCACCATTCCTGGAGGTAGTTAAGACGTGTAGATGTGGCACTTCAGGGCATGCTCTAGTGCCTGAGATTGTTGGGTGTGGTGGTTGTTGTTATGGTGGGGTTTTTTTTGGGGTATGGCGTTGTGGTGGTGGTTTTTGTTTGTTTTGGGTTTTGGTTGTTTTGGTTTTGTTGTGGTTAGACTTGATGACCTCAAAGGTCCCTTCCAACCATGAAGATTCCGTGATCTGTGATTCCTGAATGTGTTTCATCTAACACAAGACAGTAAGATGAGATTTCACAAACACTTTCAGCTAGTAAAATACACAGGGAGGAGAAACGATTAAGCTGAAGATGTATCAAACCTGGAGTAGGAGTATCAACATAGAAATTCATCATGGGAATTAATTGTACTGTATGAAGAAACAGAAGGATGAAACATCAAATTGAATCGCCTACTCCTTTTGCTCTAAGAGCAGAGAAAGATGACAATGCATTTAGTTTTAGGATTCAATATATCTCAGTTCTTTGCCTTTGCTCTGCTGCAGACTTTCAGAAAAAATTAAGTGATTCTGCCCCTGGACTTCATGTTTTCATCTGTAAAATGACAATAATTGTCCATTTATAGACTAATTGCACTACACAGGTATGAGAAAACACAACAAGGTTCTTAACTCACCTGGAACCTTTTGATATTCCTGTAATGAAAATATGAAAAATATTATTGTGCCCCCTTTTTATCTGTTGAGAGGAAAACAGTTTCCAACCAGCTGAGCTGGCATTGTTTGTCCTGTTTTGAATGCCAGTCTTTGCTCGACAGTGCAGTTACTATTGGCTCAGTATATACCTTCCAGTATCTGTTTGGCCCATTTGGACATATAACCACCTCTTCTGTGTTTGATGTTAGTATTTCAACTTGATTCCCTGTTAAGCTTGTTTATTCATCTTACATATCCAATGACAAAAAGCCAAAAACTTTAGCAGATGGATGGTTTCCTGGCATATTTTTTGTCTTTCAGAATGTTGATTACTGAAAGATGGGAAATACAGGATCTCTGCCTTTCCTGGGGCAGTCCATAGCCAATGGGAATCATCTGCAAATGCTCCAGAAGGAAATGCTGTGTTAGATATAGCTGTATTGAGCTGATCCAGGGATTAGTAGGAACAGTTTGACAAAGCTGTGCTTGTGATAAAAAAAACCCAAACAAACCTTGGAGGATCACAGAAGGAAAAGTGAAGGAAAGAAAAAAGGGAAACCAAGGAGCATGTGCTCTCTCTGAAATACCCGATAGGCTTTATTTCATGCTTTGCTGTGTAGGTTGTGGCAGTAAAGAGGTAAGAAAGTTTTCTTGTGTTGGGAACTGTCTGAAGATATTTACCCATAATTCACAGGATGACAATCACCTCAAGCCTGCATTTCCTCTTTTAAGAGCTAGTAATTTACTAAGTTGCTTTCTGGAAGCCATGGAGTCTGATTCATACAGAAAGTGAGGAGAATGCTGCATAATTTTCCATGTAAAAAATAAAATACGCATCCTCCAAATCTTACCATATAGCCAGGGGTTTGAAAGGGCACTCAGATCCCACAGGAACAACTCCTTTATCCTTGCTGTATAATGAATTATAACTTGAAATAGAGTTTATAGTCTTTGGGAAGTCAGTTCCAACATGCGGATCCTGGCATTCCCAAGGTGCTATGCATTACTCCATTTACACATATGAGGAAGGGCAAACACAAGGTACCAGTTACTTTTCTACCCATAGTCTACATATGTCATTGTCCTAGTCTGAGTTCCCCCAATGCTTCTTCTTCCCCATGCTGATGACTTCCTTCTCAACCAGCACATGCACAGGTAATTTTTTTCTTTTTTTAAAAGGTTGTGGGGTTTTTTACTTCTGAACTTTACCCAGATTTACTCAGATTGTGTTTTTCTTCCTGTAACTGAGGTAAGCAGTAGCACTATGCAGTCCTTCCTCTTTCATCAGTGAATACAGGGAAGCCACTACTTCTGTGTGGCACTGGCTAGACATAGGTACAGGTCCCTTGAATTACCCGGATGATACGAAACATAGCATGTAAGTTCCTTCAGTCTGCAGTATGTGTGTTGCAACTAATTTGATTTGTAAGAAAAAAGGCTTCTGGTGTATAAAATATAGTCAGCAGTAGCAGTTTTGTCAGCGTTCAGTAAATAGAATATTTCAAACACAGAGCCATGCATATTTTCATTTCACATGAAATTATAGTAAAAAAGAAGTCTATTTAAATTATAAAAGAACATGTACACACTATAACTGTATAGAGAATATGGGACCTATGTATTGTTTCAAGTTACAAAGTTGCTGACTGCTACTGTATTAATTGCATAATTGTTTTTTAATATTTACTTTATTGGAATTGTTATTTTGTTACATGTTCAATAATTGCAAATGAGTTCTTTTGTCTACGCAACTAAAATACTTCTCATATTTTAAGTCAGCTTAAGTGAGATAAGTGTTGCATTTTTGGTGTTTATTTTCCCCCTTCTGATTTTCTCTTCTAATGAGATCTGGTGAGAAATCACAAGAAAGAACAGGAGGAGTAGGAGTATAAAAGAGAGAGAGAGAATGCTGATTCCAAGCGGTATAATTACAAATGTCTTCTTGTAGGAGGAACTTGTCTTCACTTTGATTTCACGGATGGTTGGGATTTTCCATTTGAGGTTACGGGAACAAATGTGCTGGCTCGTCCAAAAACAACTATTCCTCTCAACAAGGGCTTTGTCCTAGAATGTGCTAAAAGGACTTAAAAAAATCCCCCAAGATTCTATTTTTGGCTGCTATTTTAAGCCATTACAGATCATCTATCTTGCACCTTTTATGCAGCATGATTATTATTTATACATGAAAGAAAATTGCACGGGGCTTGCATGGAGAGGGGGGATCTTTCACTTTTTCCTCCTCTTGTGCTTTAGGTCAGCTTTTGCAGCCTTTCCTCAAATGTTTATTGCTCATATTGTACAATATTATGTCCTGACCCAAAGCGCACTGAAGTGGAGAAATCCATGCTACCAATACTTTATTTAGTTCCTAAGGATGTATATCAGGTTAGGATCATTCTGTCTTTTCTCCAAATCCTAGATAGAATCAGAAGGTTAAAGAGGAAACAAAGATACAAAGAAATTTAAAGGCTTGTCCAGGATCATATAGCAGACTGGTAGCAGAACTGGCAATAGCATCTGACTTCATACCTCCAACCAGTCTGTCTTCTAGTCCAGCATAACCAACTGTACATTGAGAGTCAGAATTAAATTATGTCATATAAGGCAAGGAACCATATCCTTCCTGAGTAAAGAGGCCATCAGTAGGTACAATGTTCTCCTATTTTTCTCCTTAATTTTTCTGTGATACCATGATGGAAGTCATAATTTTGAAAATGGTGGGAACACACTATGTTTTGTAGCTTTAAAAGGTTTTTTTTTCAGAACAGCTGTATGAAAAATCTTAGTAAGCCTGTGACTGAAATTGAGATCAATTAGGAAAAAAGAGTCACATATCACTGCCTTATAAACTTAAAAGTTGTTGGTTTCATTTCTAATTACTAATTTCATTTCTAATTCATATCCAGTTGGTGAACTGGATATGCAGTCTTTTGACAATATAATCTTTTTTTTTTTTTTTTTCCAATAATGCCACAGAAGCAAGATTCTGAATGTTGTCACATTACTGTATTTCAGCTGTGACCAGAAAGGACAGAGGCTATTTCCTTTCAATTTCATCTTCAATTTGCATTTAACCTGAATCTGTCACATCACTGTGGTAACAGTTTCAACTGTGCAAATAGTATAAAGAACAGGGTTTAAGCATAGTATATATTACCCAACAATCTCAATCTTTACAAAAAGATAACAGGTATATAGCCTTAGTGTTGTCCACTGAAGTCAACTATTGGTCCCCTTTTTCAGAGGTTCTTGTTATGATATAAGCAAGTTCTTGTTTCTGTTACCAATAGCTTGTTTTGTGGTGTGTATGTATACGTAACATACATGACCTTATGCATATTTCTGTAAAGTGTCAATTACTTCTATGTAATATGTTCAGTCTGTAATTCAGAGTCATCTAACACTCAAGCAGTTTTATTCCATTCTTTTAAAAAAGGAAACTCTAGAAAGGTGCTTCTACTTGTGATACATCAAACTGTCTGAACTGCTGCCCTGGATTTTTACCGTTATTCTCCTTGCAATGCCTTCTTGCTGCTGTGTTAACTCAATAGTTCTGTATGAAGGGGAGGGAGTCTCAACTATTTTATAGAGGAGGAAGTGGTCTGTCGTTATCTTGTGTGTCTGTGTCAGGCAATAGCTATAGGTCCTCTCTATTCTCAGCTCAGTCCATAACCAATATTCTCGTAATTAGCCTTAAGACTTTTCAACCAGCCTGATCTGAATGAGGTTGCCAGGGTGCAGAATGAAATTACACAGCCTTCTCCATCTTTACGCAGAAGGAATAGGGCACATAGCATTTAGTATGTATAAATCAGCAAGAATGATGCACTGAAATGTGGTTTGAAAAGGGCAGCAGCCTCTTAAAAAGCTTTGGAAGCTAACTTTTAACTTTGAAGAGAGGCTTGAAAGTTGAAATTCAGCTTCTGGTATTATTAGGAGGATTATTGTACCCATTATCTCCCTTTTCCCCCCCCCATGTGTATAAAAGGCTCATAACTCACAAGTGATGTGGCCAATGTTAAGAATATTCTCTAGAGCTGAAGCAGCATACACATTCTTTACTATTAAGAGATTTTTTTTATTCTTGAAGAGCCATTTCTTTATACTGTATGTGCACAGATTTTACTTGAATTGGGATATACCTTGAAAAATGATCTTGTTTATAAAGTTGAACAATAAACCTGTATTTAAATTGTAACTGCAGTATGATATAGCATAAATTTTTCCTCTTGTGAAAGCAGCTGGGTCCCACAAAGCAAATAGGAGGCATTTCTTTGCAGTATCACAGCACTAATTTAAGGAAAATATAATCAGAAACTGTACTACAAGGTGATTATTTAATGAATTGGATATGACAAAGTATGTGTTATTTTGCAATACAAAAACTTAGAGGTGTTGGCGGCCAGAAGCCAATTGGCTTGTTAAATCCACTCAAATTGCATAATGGAACAGAAAGAGGTATTATGCATTTATTCTTAAAGGAACATATTTTTGTAAAGAAAAAGTAATCAAATTGTATGAAATTCTTTGAGATCTACTTAGTTATCACAAGCTATACTAGACTGTTTAATTTAATTTAAAAATAGAAGTGCAGACCCTAGAAACTGACTAAATGCAGTGTCTTTTGGGGAGAAGCTGTTGGTTTTTTAACATTCTGGCTACACACGTAAGCCCATTTTTTAGCTCATTTCTTATTTCAGCTACAATCAGCTCTGTTTTAATTGTCTACCTATCAAATCACTACTGCTGCAGGAACTTATTTCAATTTCTAGAAAGCTGATAAGATCTATATAGCCCTGATGGATTCTGAAGTCTGAAGTATGTTCTCTCTTACACTGGAAATTAACTAATACATAAGAATGACCAGTGAAGTTTGAATATTTTACCTTCATTTTTTCTTATTTATGTGGAATTGTAATTAAAAAAAGAGGACAGTGATGCCAAAGAGCACTGGTCAATTTATTAACATGAAAAAATGCATCTCTGGACTAATTCATATCTCAAAGGCAATCAATTTATTGCATTAATTTTAGCTGTTATGAATTCTATTATTTCCTTGCTGCTTTTCTCAGAACGCTAGTGATAAAGAATTTTTAAATCAATAAAGGCATGTGCAAGATATACACATGTACCACACACACAAGTTTTCTAGCTGTTGTCACAGTGTAACTGTTTACAACCATAAATAAACACCACTTGCTGACTGCCAGTATTAGTATAGAGAAAATAACTACAAAAACAGGGGACTGTATTTTGTTACCTAAAGCTACAGGACAAGTTTTGAAGACAGAACAGAGAGCATCAGCAAGGTGGTTAACTTCTCTGTCAAATCCTGGCCCAGGCTTGTTTTAAGAAAAGCACTTCAAGATAAGTTCAACTTTTAAGCATTAGCTTAAGTCCCTTCCTTTTGGAAAAGCAGTTACTTAAGACTCTCGGGTCCACAGAAACCTGTGCTATTTAGTCATGCATTCAGAGTTAAGCATGTACTTGAAGGGTCCTACTATCCTGGGATTTCAGGAAAGACTACACAAAAGCCCTGTCGGTATTCTGTCCTTCTTGCTCAGCTATGGCTTTGTTCATACTTCACTATGATGCAGAGGATTTTTAACTTTTCATTGTCATCTGAACATCTTCCGTATTTCATGAACAAGTCTAAATGTTTCCTATAGTTTTTTAAGTGAGAATTTGCAGTAAATCGTGATGCAACCCTCAGCATATCTCTATCTACTAATTAGACCCCTTAGTAAAAGCATCAAATCAGTTAATCCTGGAAGATTAATTTTACTTTCATCTTAGAATACAAGATTCATTAATGACATAGAAACAAGTCTGCATTTGGTTAATTAGTTGAATGATGGTCATCCATATCTATCGCCAGTGGCAGACAGCTGGAGTTGTTAAGTCCAGGAAAATAAATTCACTCTCAACGCTAAAGTATTAATCAACTCAGGAAGGCTTGTTGAGGTCCTGAAAAGTACCACATGGGTGTGAAATAAAAATATCCTGGAGTTGTTGGTCTAATTGATGGTTAGATTTAGAGAGTGGAATTCATGGCTTCAAAGATGGGCAGTAATCTCATGTGACAATATTATTTCTGGGTTTCAGTGACCTTTCTTTCAGAGACAAGGAAACAAAGACTTACATGCTGATACTTACATAATGTTTGCAGCCTGAAGCAGTAGAAGAGAGTCACTTTTCAGAAGAATACACACTGCCTTTGCATGAATGGTACCTATAGCAGTACACTTACAGGCAGGGAATGGGGATTTATGCCCAGAAATGCTAGTAAGAACAGATGGAAGTTGCATGCAAAAACTCTGCAAAATGTACCTTTTAGAAAATTTTCCTGCTTATATGCAGAGTTCTTATTTATTCAGTTTGTATATTCTAAAGGCTTTTAAAAGCTGCACAGTTCTTAATCCAGTGTTTAGCAGACCTGATAGCAAACATTACTAACCAAAAAAGGCAAAGTCTGTTAGATTTAAGGATGGTTAGAATTATTTAGACTTCACTAACTTTACTGTTCTAAGCAAATCTATTGCCTGTTTTCACAGGTCTCCATAATAACTTGTTTCTGGTAAGCAGAAACTTATCATTGTGGCACTTAAAGTACATTTTTTTTAATATACGTGTGGGTGAATTTGTAAAATTGGCAACGCTGATTCTTGTGAAGTTAAGAAACTGATATCTAGGGAGAATAATAATCCCTAACAATGTATGCTATGTAAGTATGCTATATTTGAAAAAATTAAAATGATTGAAATACAAAATCTGCCTTTCTTCTGGTATAAATGCTAGGGTAAGAAAACTATAATAAATAACTAGGTTCTGGTTCTTCATGCACCTATCAAATGCCATTGTGATTCTCATAACCAATTTTTTATTGGAAAGGGAAAAGAGTAGTGTCAAATATTTTGAAGTGTGGAAAATACATAATATTAGATGTGTTATTGCTTTCTTCCATGAAGTATTTAACAGTCCACCTAAATATTTAAATGGTATGGCTATCAAACACTTTGTATCAGACTCTGAATACTCACATTAAAGTCAGGCTTTCCAGATTTCCAGCTGAAATAAACTTCCTTTTTGTGCAAGTATTCATAAGAACACATGAATCAGATATACTTTACACCTTGAGAACAGAAAGTAGAAATAATATCAAAAATATTTCTTATAATCCCTTCAGATTAATATCTTCCATGAGCAAATTTTGTTTAGATGAACTTATTTCAGCCCAAATACATAAAAATAATACACTTTTAACTCTTAATTCTGTGCTTTACTAATGATTGATAAACATAAATCTTAATGGATGCTTTCCTGGAGGTGGCTGGCCACCTGCCTGATGATGGGAAGAAGTGAATTAATTCCTTATTTTGCTTTGCTTGCCTGTGCTTCACTTATCAAACTGTCTTTATTTCAATCCACAAGTTTCCTCACTTTTACTTTTCCTATTCTCTTCCCAGTCCCAACTAGGAGTAAAGAGCAAGTGGCTGCATGGTCTTGTCTGACCACTGGTATTAAGAATAACCACGACAACACAGTTTGTGGTTAATCTTAAAATTCCTTTGGGCCTTTTACATGATCAGCTCTAATTCCCTCTTTAAAAACATTGCCATCACATGATTCCAAAGAAGATAATGCTTTTGTAAAGATTTGGGATGTCCTAATAGAGTAAGTTATTACACTACTGCTATCACGCTTCTTTGCAATATAGTAGTGGGAACAGTGAGTCACACAGATTTGAAAGTATTTTAGGACAATCCTCTCCATATTTTCACACGTCCACTTTTGAATAGAGCTGGTAAAGAGGTTTAGGGAAACATTATTTTTGATCCGAACTTTGTCAGCTTGCAGAGGAAGATTCACCATTGTCAGTCTTCAAGTAGCAGTTCAAAGCAAATATTTTTTTCATCCAGACAAGTTTACAGACTATGCTCTCAGTGAGGAATTTGTTATTTATAATTTAGTTTTTCCCAAAGTCTTCTGCACTATTTCCCTATTACTGACACAGCTAGATCCTACCACAATAAAAAAAAAAAAAGAAATATCTCATATCAAACAAGGCATAATGCATAAATGGTGATAGCCATGGGCAACAGTAGAAAGAATAATTTGGGAAAGTGCTGTGCAATACATCTTACTGTTGTTTCCACATGCATTGTTAGCTCTAGCTTTACTTCAGTTTTAGTAAGTGACTTTTTTGCAGTGAAACCAAGGCCTGAAGGTTTGTACATAAAATGTATGCTTTGCATTGAGATTCAAGAAAATTATACTCCACAAAGTCTGATTCAAAGCCAATGGGACTCTGTTAGCTTTGGTGAATTTTGGTTTTGAAAGCAAAATGTTATTTCAGGTAAGAGAGAGAAAACCACATTTTTTTGCAAGAGAATTCCAAATATGTACCTGTTCAAATGTTAGAGATATCTTTATGTATAGCTAGCCAGTCTGCACTTATTTTTTTGAGGAAGCAGTCTGCCTTTCAGCCTGGCAAAATTTGCCTTGCAACTTCATATATTATTGTGATCTTTATTTGTTGCAGGCAATCTTTTTGCCATCTAACTTGTCATTTAGAAAATCTAAAATGTTCAGCTTCATGATCCTAATTACTTAAATCATCTTGACCAAGATAAAGAAAATCCAATATATATTTATGTACTTGCAATTGATAAATTCCCCAATGACAATAGATTTATCCAGTTACTAATGGGTTTCCACTAGACATCTTAGTAATGTAATTAGTCTGTCTTGTAATCAAATAACTGATTAATCATTACAACTTTTTTCCCCAAAGATAATAATTTACTATAGATTTAGTTTTTTATAAATTCTTCAAAATAATTGCTTTTTCACTACAATTTCACCAACAAGTTTAATGAAGGTGATGAAATTTCCTTGTATCATTTACTAAGTTTATTGCAAACAAAGTTTGTTACAGGAAATAGTTTGCTTATTTAAAATTTATTTTGAGAATGTAGAATCAAATTCCAATTTCTAGACAAGCTGAAATTACTTGCTAATAATAGAAATTAATTATAAATTAGAAAGACTCCCAAGGCTGGTTTCAGACATATTGAATGAACAAAACAAAAAGGAAAAAGGGGAAAAAGAAGCAAGAAAGAACTTGAAAATAATAATCTCTCTGTGTAACTTTAAATACTAGATCAAGAGTTTGCATTCTGGGTATAGGACAAAATATTGCTCTAATAAAGTACTTGTGATTTCTTTTCACTTGAATTAAAATAAGATTTTAAAAGGAATTACTCATACATAAGGGTAAGCATGTCTTCTTTTTCCTTGAGTTAATGTGTAATCATACACCTAAACTGTGAGTTCTGTTTAATTTGATAATTATACTGGATGTATTAAAAATGTCTCAGCTGGTAGAAAAGAACTCTTTAACTTTATGGTTTCTGATTTTTTGATCTTATGAAAACAAAGTTGTTTATGAAATACCATGAACATAAGACACATCCTGTATCATGGCTTACAGAATTTCACTTTTATTTACCACAGAACAAAAACAACATCAAGTAACTTAAATGAACAGTTGTGTAATATTTTAGTTAGTAAGCATTTGGATGAAAATGTTTACAAAAAGCCCCAAATTTTTATTTTCTTTTCTGAATCACATAACAAATAAATTTTTAATGGGAGGGCTTGTGAATAATTAAAGAACAATTCAGTCAAATTCTTATTAAGCAAGTGTTTCTTATAAAACAGTGATGGCGAAAAAATATTTTGATGATTTTACATTAAAAACTATAGGAGATGAAACCTGAAGTTTCATTCTTGGGATTGGACTAGATGATCTTTCAAGGTCCCTTCCAATCCCTGATATTCTGTAATTCTGTGAAGTTAAAATTACCATTTGATCATCATTAGACAAATCAAGAGATCCTTTCTAGAAGACTCCTGTCACAGTCTCATTAAGCCAAACATTTCCTAGAATGAACATCTTCACATAAATCCCCAAAAAAACCCAACACAGCCTGTAGACAGATACATATTTTCTGTTAAAAGAAAAGTAAAAAGAAATCAGAAAACTTTTGTTGTTTTATTAACCCACACTTTCATTATTTTGAGCCACTGTTTTTACACCAGTGTTAATGTAATTGAAACAAATTCATTTATTAAGAGCAGTCAATAATCTATCTGTTGTCAGTTTAGTTATTACTGATCTTGATAGAGATAGTAATATTACAACATCCTGTAACAAAAAGAGGCCATTTTGATTGATTTTCGAAATTATTCTAATAGTTTTGTGACACATGAGTGATACAGAATTCTAAATATACATGTAATATAGATTTAATACAATTCAAAATATATTTATTAGTGGTAATATCATGCCAGAAAATCAAACAAAATTTGAAATTTTCTGTGAAAACCATTGATTGAAATATTCTCTTTGGAAGATCCAAGTTAAATTTACTGTGTGTAAAACACAATGTTGGAATTAAAATATGTGTTCCTGGACCTTCTTTCTGTCTCTGTTAAGTCATTTCACTTCACTGCATCTGTGTTAAATGGGAGTAATTGGATTGTTCTACTTTGTAAAATGTGTAATCTACTGAAGGAATAAGAATTTTTTTTGTCTCTTTGATTTCCTATGCCATTACAGCATTTTAATGGAGCTGTAATTCAGGTTCTTCTCATCCCCTCTTCCTTTCTGCTGATGAAATTTCTTGACAGAATTCAGTATCATGGTTTGCTTCTCTACAGGAGTTATTAAGATGTACTGTTGTAACTACTGCAGAATTATTTTTGTGAAGTATTTTCTTCCATGGTGTTTTATAGTTGACAGTTTATTGCTGTTTTGGACATACATGAAATGTCACTTTAACACCATGTAAAATTCTGATCTGTCAGAAAAGGTTTATCACACACACAGGGAAATAGCCAATTAGATAAAAGATGAATCTTCTAAATTACATGAGACAGGTGGTTTTTGTTTTTTCTTTATTTAAGCCTAAAAAAAAATAAATACTGAAAGAAAAATTACTACTGTCTCCAAATGCCTCAGGTTTATGATCTAATAAAGAGAAGAGCTATTTGAGTAAAATACTGAATTGACAGAAGAGCAAACGTGCTTACATACTGAGCCTGTGGAAAAAATATTTGTGTGGAAATTGTAGTGAGGAAGGTAATGTGTGTTCAAGAATGTACTAGGTAAGGTATTAAAGAGATAACATGGTAACCCTCAATATGAGAGAAGTGAACCAAAGACCTGGGAGGCTCCTTCCACTTAATACCATTTGAATTTTAATCTATGAGACTTTCCTGCTGCATGTAACCTATGCATTTCAAGTAATTCTAGTGAAAACTGTTTTAAGATATGGAAGTTTTGAATGTAATGGTTTAATCTTTAATTGATGAAAGAACATTTCAAATAAATGGCTTTGCATAGAGAAAACCCTCAAATTTCGAAGTTTCACCATATTTCTTCAAATCCCTAATACAAAATTTTAGTGAGAAACTGTATAAACAATCTGTATTGCTCCAGTAGCAATTTGGAAACTTTTTGCAAAAAGTTGCAAAAGGACTGCAAATGAAAGAAGTATTAGATGAGTAACTTAGTACATAAGAAAAGATAGAATACTTGATTGTGTTTTGGTACATAAAAATAGTTTAAATTCGTCAGGAAGTTATTGGTTGTGAATTATTCACTGTGTTCTACTGGCTGTTATTCTTTTTGCATTTAATTACAAGGGGCTACAGATTACTTAGGGGTCTTATAATGCATGTGCATGACTGCCAAGACCACTAATGGAAATTGCATACCACTGCTGAGAGAAAAGTATATACTTCAGTAATTCCATGTGGTACTCCAAATGTAGATGTAAATGGAATTATCATAAACTGGTACTCTGCATATTGGAATGCTATATGGGCTCAATACATTGTCTTTCACTTCCAAAGATCATCAGGACTCAATACGTAGTTACGTCTCCCATGAAATAAGATTAAAGGTTTCCAAGTAACTTCCTTTTGTTCTTAGAAAAAAATAACGTACTGTATGAGTAGCTCCACAGGGAGTGCTGCATTCATTATTACACTAGAAAAAAGAGTGTTATTGGCTAGCACTGCAGTGTTTTGTTTGAGTTGTAAAGGACAATCATCTAACACTTGGGTTTAGCCACTCTTATTTGTTGCATTTTCTTGACCACGAAAATTTATGTAGCAGAGCAAGGGAACTTAAATTCAAAGAGGTTTATTCACATTCTCCTCTAGCAATTTCAGTAACAGTGAACTTGAATCTATGACCTCACAAAGAGATGAATAAATAAAAACTACAGAAAGGAAAAAAAAATTCTATGTGTCAGAGATAGGACTGGATATGCAGCAGGGCTATGACCTTTAGAAGAAGATGATTTCCTGCCATAAAATAGTTTAATTTATGGCCTTTGATGGTAGCACTACTCCAAACCTGGCTGAAACATCGCAGAACTTCAACATTTCCCCAATATGGAGTGTGAAAGTGAACATTTTCAAAGATATTTGGTCCTCTTGTCTAATCACAATTGGTTAATGCTTTTCCTTGTTATACATTGGCTATCACTTTTAGACCAATATTGCTGCATAGCGTTAGCTTGTCCTTTTTCCATTCATTTTGTTCCTTCTATGTTATCTTGAATTTCAGATTAACCCTTGACTTCTCTCAACTTTTTGCAGTCTTTGAAAAACCTTCAAGGAGCTATTTCAAATTTATGGAATATTAGTTGGCATTATGTCTCATATTATTCTTTAAAATGTAATAGGTATGCATGGAGAAATGTCCATGTTTTTAATTTGCCATGTAATTTGTGTTTTGTCTTAGCTACACAGTAGACATTTACATACAAGGAAATGTATATAAAAAAAAAGTCCACTTTAGAAGAATAATGATGATTTATATTTTAAAATCTTTATATATGGACATACTTTTAAATATAAGAATATCTGTCCTATTTTCAATGAAATGCAATTTTGCAGCAATATGGCCTTGATCATAAAATGTGAATATATTTGTATTTTAAAATATTTGTTTAAAATTATGTCTGAAGGTATCCCGCTGAACCATCATGGGTATTTCTCTGTTTTGAAATTTCTTGAGGTTCTACACATTTTGCATTATCTTTTTTTTTTTTTTATTTAGGAACAAGTAAGTAACTCGTGTCTCCATGTGCATTTCTTTTTTTTATAGAAACTCTTAAAAATATGTCCTAGCATATTTTAAATGCAGTTTCAGATTTTTACTTTTTGATAACCATAATAAACCTAAATAAACCTAACTAATTTTATTTATCCATTTAAGCAAGTTAATATTCCTAGGCAAGTATTTGTTCTCCCATTGATAGTTTCCTCTTAGTGTTATGGATTCTTTATCTTCTGCAATATTTGAATGCACAGTGATCTCTGAGCACAAGAATTCAGTTTGGAATTCATTAGACCTTCACTAATGACTAAAGTCTCCATTTCCTGATTTCAGATTTGTAGACATTTTACTTGTGTAAAACTTCTCTGTTGCTATGTAAACCTTTACTCTTGCTGTCTGTGCAGATCCACCTATACTTTTCTTGCTTGCAGCTCACTGTAAAATGTTTTTATATCTTACGAATGCTGATGTAACCAGACTCTGGGCTTTGCCTCGGTCTGTGTTAGTTGCCCAGTTCATGCACTTTCTTTTTTCTTTGCATCCTCTTGCAGTTTTTTCCTGAAGCTTCTCTAAGTATTTACTGTTTGCCACTTTCTTGTGCTGCTGATCAGCAACTTACCTATCACTATCTCTGATTTGCCTTCCCAGCTTTCTGTGCTGAGTAACTTGAAACAACCCAATAATCTGAAGTCTAACCCCCTGTGTTTCATCAGTCTCCCCTGTCATTGTGGATTCTTGGATCACCACTTGGTCTCTGATGTCAAAATACTACAGTTATATTTCTGAGTTCTGAATTCCAAGTCAGTGACAAAAAAAGATTAAAGGATTCCTTTTTTTAGTCCTTCTAGAACTTGTAGAAGTTCCACTCTTTATGAGATTACATCTTTCCTCAAACTCTTCCACAACTTTTTCTTAGGTCATCTTTTCATCCTGACTTATTTGCAGATTATTAAAATTTGACGAACATGATACACTGCAGTAATCAGGAAAATAACAGTTTTGTGACTCTTTTCTTATTAAATGGATCTCTCCATATATCTTATATGTTTTCTCAGATATTTTCTGATTGCAACTACTGCCGAAGGACCACATTCATGAAAGTTTGTTGTTCCATCTCTTTTTTCTTTGTTTATTCCCAAATGTCCTTTCTCTTGCTCTTCATTTCATTGCAAGTTTTTTCCCTCTCCAGTTCCATTTCTGGTCCTCTGTGCTTGAACAATTAGATCCTTTACTTCACATACATTTGAATTTTTATTTATATTTTTTTTAACAAACTCTTAACAATCTGCACATGGAGCCATCTCAGAAAAGGAATGAAAAAAAAAGGAAAAAGCTTAAGCTTCTTTATATCTCTGATATGATATAACCAACACAGATTGATTCATCGTGATCTTAGTTATGCAGCTAATTAAGAGTGAAAGGGGTATTCTATATGCTGCAGGTCCCTAAGAAGCTGCTAATATGCCTGAAGTCAGATGGAAATTTTACTTAAATGAAATCAACTGCAACATACTTCATCTGACCAAAAGGCATATGAGATTTCATAGCACTCACGAGCCATACATGAAGAGGGAGTCTTAAGAAAAGACTTAAAGACAAGGATGAGAGAGAGAGAGAAATCCTGGCACTAAATGAAGTACTAGACAGGAAAATGCAAGCAGATATCTTCGTGCATCAGCAATCAAAAAAAAGTGGTTGATGTGTCGGTGTGTGTCTGCATAAAGCATCACTTACCTGCAGCAGGAACTGTTTAAGTATCCGATTCATGTCAGATATTAAAATGAAGGTGTTTCTGTAATGGTTGTCATGATTATCTACAATCTGCTCACAAGCAAATTGCTGAATGAGGGTTTAACCAAATAAAACAAGTTAAACTGTTGCAAGTGATGAAATACTGTAATTAGTTTTGTCTGAAATACAAAAAGAGACATAATACAGTTTACCTAATAGCTGTTTAACGGACTTTCAAGAAGTGATTCTTTTGCATGGTACCAGGATCTAAGAGAAATTATACCAAGCTGAGTCAGGGATTAGGTATGTTGAGGGAATTGATGTGCACAGTGTTGATGCCAGGTCAGGCACTTTCATACAGATAATGCAAAACCGTACACCCCATAAATATCTGTTTATTATCTTACCCATTCCAGTCAATACATATTTTGATTAACCATACACAATATGTTCAGTTATAAAAAAAATATTTACAAAAGTGAGAGGATGAAATAAGCAATTTATAAAAAGAAGCTTTTGTTGAAAATTGACAGGCTATGAATGTAAAAAAGAAAGGTACCTTTGTGTATTCAAGAAATAATTAACAATGAAAATTCACTGCTGATAGTGTTATTAATGAAATAATTTGGTATTGCCAAGCATTTTGTATTTGTATGAGTATGAATAGCATCTGTTTTCACATTAGAAAACAGTGAATATTAGTTCCTTGTTTTAGGCATATAAACAGACAGCCATCTGGATAGTCTATAGTTAATAACTTTGGGCTGAAGTTTCTTCAGATTGTTCCACCAGGTTGCTTAGTTTTCAATGACATAGAATTAATCCTTAATGACATTATTTGCAAATGGATAAAACATGTTGTAACACTGAAGACAAAAAATGAAAACAGTATCTGCTCTGCAAAACTATGCATATAGGAAACGATACATGCATCAGTAAGACAGACATATAAGAAAAAGGGTTTTAGTAGTAGGGGCTTAATGGACAGAGTTGAGGTGACAGGAAACATATATTTTTATGCAAGCATCCTCTAAAATGACAAACCTACATTGTAGTTTGAATATTGGAATGCAATTTATCAGCTTTTTTTCTCTTCTTCTGATTAAGGAAAATCCTTGGATATCCGAAGTTCAACAGAGAATGAAAAAAAAGCCCAAATCATGAAAAAGAGAGAAGGTGAAGGTGAGGACCCATATTTTTATCTTTTGCACATCTAGATATTAGACATGTTTTGCAAAATGTTAAATCTTTGTTTATAAAAAAAAAAATGAGAGAAAAAGGAAGAAAGTATCATTTGCTCTTGCGCATATTGACTAAAATGAAAAGTCTTGTTTAATTAAAGCCAGAAGCTTTGGAGACCATCAAGTCTCTCCTATTCTCCTCCCAAGATCAGATGGAAGGGAGGCTAATCATGCCGTACCAGCTTCCACTTATAGCCCAGTGCTGCCCACTATACACTAAAGTTCTTAGTGTTGTCTTATGTCTTTTGCCCCCGTGTCATAGGACAAATATCACTTCCACACTTTAAGACTACTTAAAATCAATGTTACTGGAAGAGGATGATAATAACATTTTTGCTGTTTTGTCAAATCTTGCACTCAGTTGTGGGTTTTTTCTTCCTTTTCTTTAACTTTTAATAAATGACAATGTCACTTGCACTTAAAGCACAGTTCTTTGACATGGCTGACGTCAAATTTACTTAATGCTAGACAACCATGGATAGCATGCAAAGGCTGGTATATCTGAGAAAGAAAGTATGTGTGACTGTAGAGTAATATTATCCTATTCCCTGGATACTTGTTACAGAGGGCTAATGTCAGAATGTCAACAAGGGAGCTTTTGAACACCAGAATTACACAAAGATATAACTTAAAGTATTTCTGAGGATATATTGCTCAAATGGATCATCCCCCAGTGCTGCTTCTTTGTTTTGTTTTGTTGTTTGTTTTTTTTTTCCTTAGACTTATTAGTTCCCTTAAAAACTTTATAATTGGTTTAGATTTCAGATAAATTGTCAATTTGCTGTACATAGCTTTGCTAGTATAATCATTAAAATTCATTATTTTTAACACAGCAAGATATCATTTATTTAAGATTTGTCCATTGTGTAGCTGAATTTGGCTGACATCAGCTGATGCTTCAGTCAAACTATTCTAGGTACGACTGCTGGTTCTATTAAGAGATACTAACAAATCAGAATATAAAGAGACGGGTGTGAAATGATATAACATAGGCAATCTGTAAATAACAACATTTTACACATTGTTTGAAAAACAGCAAAGCATACATTATGTGTGATAAAATATTCTTTTTAAGTATGATTAAATTATTTTTATATGCATTCAAATATGTTCTCTTGTCAAAAGATTAATAATGAATGTGCTTAAGTATGCTTGGGAACAACAGTAAATGAGTTTTCAGATCTGTCAAACTTTTTACATTTTTTCTTCAACCTTCTTCTTTTCATATGTTATACTTTATAACTTGAGTTAAGCAAGCTGGGTATGCTTGGTTTTGTGGGGGTGTTGAAGGAGGCGCCTATATCAGAATAGATTACCAACTTCTCTAAAATTTTCCTTGAAGTGGAAATTTTTACCAATAAGTTATTTGAAACAATCAGATGTTATGTCTTAATAGCACAGTGCCTTTTCAGTTATCAGAAGATACAAAAAATAAAAAAATTAAAATGCACCAAAGCCTTTAACATACCAAATTAGCATCTGAATGAAATATAATACCACAAAAAAAAAAAAAGAGCCATTTTATTTTTTTTCTTGTAATAAAAGTCAACTGTCAGTGTGAATTATCTTTATTTTATTTTCCAAATAATGTTTACAAGCATTATCATCAGCTTCCAGGAATATGAGTTTGATTGATTTTCATATTCAATAAAGTTTGTATGGAAATATTTAATTTATTATGATCTTATTGGATGGCAATCTCCTCACCTGGTTTTAGAAAATCACTACATGAAAATCTACATTTGATCTATTTTTCTAGTCTCTCTGTAAAGGCAGGGAAGAGAAATACATTCCTCTTCAGTGCAATTAGTCTCACCCAAATACAGAATTGTTAATGGACAAGATAAATGTACACTTTAACGCCTATGTTTGTCTCTAGTGATTTGTATTGGGTGTAGATGTCCAGGTGTTGGTGGGGGGGTGGGGAGAGGAGGAATGGGTAGAGGAATTGGGGATAAAGGGGTGAAGTTGAGCCTGGAAAAAAGGGTGGTGGTATTATTTTAAGTTGTCTTTTCTTCTCGCCATCCATCTCTATTTTAATTGGCAATAAATTACCTAATTTTCACTGAGTTGTGTCAGTTTTGCCCATGATGGTAATTGCTAAGGGAGCTCCCCATCTGCAACTCAACCCACAAGCTTTTCTGTCTTATTTTCTCCCCCTATCCTGTTGAGGAGAGGAAATAAGAAAGCATCTGGGTTGGAGCCAGGCAGCCAGGCAAGGTCAACTTTTCAACATGACAATAAGAGAACTATGAACAACCAACCCATATTTTACTGTCTCTGCTGTAGACCTCTGACACCAGGTCAAAAGTATCTAGTCTTCTGAGTTCATTTTACCATACCTGGCAGGACAAAATCTTTATTTTATTTGGTATTTGTAGTATTTTTTCTGAAATTTACCAGTCACTTGCCCTTCTCTGGATATTTTCAAGACCCACCTGGGTGCAGTCTTGAATAATGTGCTTTAGGCAATGCTACTTTAGCAGTGGAGTTGGACTAGATGATCTCTAGGGGTCCCTTCCAACTCCGACAATTCTGTGACAATTCCATGACTCGCTACCAATGGTATTTGTACTGCAGGAGGAGATGTAAACTTAAAGAAATGCAGAGTTGGTCTCTTACCTGTGAGTTTACATACTCTGTGAAGTAGTCTTTCTAAATGATTATCAGTACAGTCTGAATCAGAATGAACTTTTGCTTTCACAATGTTCCTCTGTGATACAAATGTGGAGTGATGAAGCTTACACTCCAATTATGTTTTACAATGTTAACCATGAAAAATTCATTGTAATTGTAATGTCAGATAATTTTCCAAGAACATAGTTCTGAGTCTTAACAATGCTACCAGCTGCAGAAAGCCAGAACCCTGCCAAATTCTGTCACTTTTTGTTTGGTCACTGTTTCCAATGGAGTTATTATTCATTTTATGACTGTTTAGGGTTTTCTTTTCTGAGATTTGGCTTCTTGCAGTGTGATAGCTCAATGCAATATCTGCACATGTCAGCAGGCCTAGCACAGCCTCATGACTTTCCACATTAGTTGTTATGAAGTTGGTGTGAATGAGGACGTGAGCAAATATCTTCTTCTGGAGATGTTAAAATGACACTGCCTAAGAATGGAAGGGTATGACCCTACAACTGAAGGTTAAGACAACTCCATTTCAGCTGGTTCATGTGGCAATTTACTGGTGGCTACAGATCGAATTGGCTGGCTGTGCGCTGACTGGGAAAGGACATGCTCCTGTGTTCCAGTCTTTGCTCTCTGTTGCTGTTAAGGGCAGCAATTTCCAACAGAAAGTGGTAACAAACAGTATGAAATAGTAGCATCAGAAATCATTTTAGCCATTTGTTAAATGAACACGTATCTGAACCCTTAGAAACTTTTTATCAAACTCAAATGAAGCATAAAGCTCACTTTTCTTTTGCCAGTCTTTTTCTGTTACTTTTGAATTTCTCTTTCCTGCTTGCAGGAGTAAAACTCCAAAACAGGTTAGTCTGAATTTCTTCAGTTTCATTACAAAAGTTTTGTGCAGATCTAGCTAAAATCTTTGTTTTAGAACTATAATGATTAATGTCCTGAGACACAAACAGAGGAGACCTGAGCCAGAAATGGAAGAAAGTAGAAAACTAAGAAGCAAATGGAACACATAAAATTGAATACAATCCCTGGCCCCAAACATGCTGAAAGAGTCTTTTCACAATTTGATGTTTTGTATTCCTCTTCTATTTCTTTCAACTTTAAAAACTGATAGTACTTCATTTTCCCATCAATATCAAACTCTTCGCTCAGTATCTCATATAACCTCATATATTTGTGGGTGAAGGCGGGCTTTTTTTTTTTTTAATTTTCACTCTGCAGTTTTTTCTCACTCTCTGCCTTACACTTATAACAAATTGCTAGCTATCATAGAATCCTTTAGTGTACTGAATTGAAGTTTGGAGGAAAGTATCTTATTTTGGAATTAAAATTCTAATTTTAGAATGCATCCTATCGTCGTATCTTGCCACATTTTAGCAGGAGTGTGGGAAAATAAATGACTTACAATTGTGTTGGCTGTTCTGATAGATAAATGCAAAAAAGTTCATATCGGCTGATACCTTGCTTGTTTTACAATCAGTGTGTTTACTGACTCAAGAAACAAGTAAAACTCCAGGATATTGGATACATTAGGTGTAATACCAGCCAAGCAAAAGTCTCTGATCTGAACATCTCAGTCATTAGTCAGATTAGACTGGATGCCAAAGAAAAAGATATAATGGCTGCAGTTTGCTTTCAGATTTGAGAAAGAAATTAGTTGCATTGCATTTGGTGTGAAACCAAAACAAAGAATTATTGAAAGAAGTAATGGCCTCCATCTGCTCCAGGTGAAAGTCATACACATTGTAGATATGCAAAGAATGCATAGGTACATACTGAAAATGATGGTGGAAATATTGTACTTGTCTGTATAGATATTGTTATCTGCTTGTGTAGTGTTTGCTGTAAGGGAATAAGAATAGCTGCAGGAAAGACTAATGAATATATTTATTCAGTATATTTATTAATAAAAATAAATTTAAATCAAGTAAAAATATATTATTTTATTTTAATGGCATTTGAAAAATACATTAATTTATTTCAGGCAAATAATGGGTTTTTAATGTTCGAACAGGAAAGCTGGCCACTTGTAGTAAAGGCCAATGAAACAAAGTGTACAAAATTTCAGGTGTACAATCTTCCCATGAGCTGATGAAAGCAGTCCCCAAGATACAACAGAGTCAGTGAAGTTTTCTCCTCTGCCTAAAAGGACACAAACTCTCCACACACCTCTTTAACCTTTCCACTCCTTTTGCCTGAATTGCCAGACTATTAGCTGAGCTGAGCAGAGGTTTGTCTCAGTCCTGCTGCTGCACCTCTATTTGATTAGGAGTATTTAAAAGAGATTGGCTTCTGCAGTTGGATGCAAACAGTACCATTCTGGAAGGTCAGAGATTTTGGTTCCCATAACTGTTCCAAATCAGGCTGAAATCGTGTGTGATCTGGCTTCTCCTACCTCTGAGAAGAGTGCCCACCCACTAGGCAGCACAGTAAACAAACAGCTGAGGAAGAACTTTAAATACACAACAGGAAAAGATTTAGCAAAAGACACCTCTGTGAAAATAGCCTATTGATATTAAACTTAATAGGATTAAAGAAATGCTAATCCTTCTATCTGGCAATAGGGGTGACCCATGGATGATGTTTCAAAGCAAGGGATTTTAGGAGAAGGCTGGTCAGAAGGAGGAACAAGGCTGCAATCCACTGAAGCGTTATTGCAGAGAAAAACTGAAATAGAAATGGTTACAGCAAATAAGGTTCTTCATGTCCGTGGCCAGCAGGGTGTACCGCAGCAATTTTTATTTGGAAGTTTTATTTTCATTTTTGCTTGCTAAGTAGACCTAAGTAAGTTTTGAAAGCCTGGATGGTGATATATCAGGGTAGCTATACTAATAAAGAAGTTACATGCCTTGCATGTGAATTATGACATAAAAAAAAAAAGAGACTGAAGGCAAATGAAAGTAAACTCTGCACACAATCTTTCATAATTGTACCTTGCTTTTTATAATGTCTTGTTAGTGAAAATTGTAAATATACATTGCAATACATTCCCAATCCTTTCTATGGTCCCCGGGACAGAAAAAATAGCCTATACACAGCAGAATAGAACAGATCTGTTCTTTAAGCTGCTGATATGATCAATTACAGTATATCCTGCTTTGCAATTACGAAGTGGGCCTATTATCCCTAGCTTGCCATTTTGCTTGAACGATTTGTTTCCAATACACTATATTGACTTCCAATACAGTTCCCATTTGAATTAATTGAAAACATGAAATAATGACAGTAGTGTCTGCTTCTATAGCTATTTTGCTGCTTTACTTGTGCACACTTTTATTGTATTTACTTATTAAGGCAGAGAAACTTCAGAAAGAGGAAGAAGATTTCAGGACAAAATCAAGTAGGGAGATAGAGAAATGAAGGAGGATGATCAAGGGCTCATGTATATGGAGAAGAAAAGATATTAGTGTTATGATACAGTGATTGCATATATAAGGTAAGGTCTGTCAGGGCTATGTGTATAAACGTTCTGAAACAACAGTCCCCAGTGCTTAAGCACAGCCCACTCTGTCTCCTTTCTGTCATTTTTATGCACAGTTACCAAGCAGCTCACTGCTGGACACTGCGTGCAGGCAGGCAGTCTCCAGCCTGCACCATGGCATGTGAGTCCACCTGGAATGTATGTTTTGTATTTCTGCTTTTTTGCTTTTTTTCTAACATCTTCAGGAGCATACCTTGCAGTGTCTCAACAGAAGCACATTAGGAGGATGTTATTTGCTACTTACAGTTTACTCCCTCTTAGAGAATCACAGATTCATAAAATGGTTTGGGTTGGAAGGGACTTTAAAGATCACTGAGTTCCAGCCCCCTTGCCCTAGACAGGAACACCTCCCACTAGACCAGGTTTCTCAAAGACCCTTTTCTTCAGGAAATGTAGGTTCTTCTAAGTGGGCCACAATTGCATTGTTTCTTCTTCTTTACATCTCTTTATTGCAATCAAACTCTAAACACTGGTAAGCGGTCATAGGAGAGCTGGGATATGCAGAAAGATTTCAGTTTTGGAAATTTTTTCATGGTGAAAAGTGCAACAAATACATTTCTATTGACTAAGCTAGTTTTATAGAATTTTATTTTGTAGACATTCTGAAGTAGATAAATAAGTTACCCATTTATTATTCACACAAATATGTTCATAAAGCAAGCAATATTTGATTTATATTTTTTCAGTGTAAAAAATAGGTAAAGATTATTAAGTATTGCCGGTCAGAGAGAAGAATGCAATTGTTAATGATAATATTTGGTTTAGTTTTTTTTTCTTTCTTTTATTCCCACCACTACCTACCATACCAAGGACCACAATCTGACTGGATTTTTCTTGTATTTATTCTTACACTGTTAATTATCTAGTCTTATATGAATATCTGATTTTGTTCTCCACAGCTGCAGAACGTGAAAGGATTACATGTAAAGATCAAATGTGTTACATATGTGGTGTCCACAAGGGAGATTTTTGAAACTGCCTGGTCCCCAATTCTATTGTTTCCTTCTATTGATAATGAAACGCAGAAATTCAGAATTCTGTAATTATGCAATTTGTCTCCATTTGTTCAATTCCCTCACAGAGGCATTATGTCCTGTGGAAATAATAACATGTAATTAGAGATTGCCGTGTGGAGTATAAAAATGTCATAATTGCATGGATCACTTCACTGTTGTCATTTCCTGCAATCTGAGGATTTTGTATTATTTTAACTGTTTTTAAAAAATAATTTTAGTACATTTTTTTCTGATAAAAAGAGAAGGAAGTATTACAAAAACCCCAAATATGTTACAAAACTTGATTCAATAAAAGCCCTAGAATATCTGTCTCAGTCCAGACATGTAATATCTTCACTCATGTCTTTAAAGGCCAATTGAATAAGACAATGCTCTATCATGAGCCTCTGTCTCTAAATACAAGTTTTGATCAAAACATTACTGCTGAAGCTATTTGTCCTTTCTTTTGGGAAATTAGTCTTTTTTTTTTTCTGAATAGAAAATAAATTTCTTAAATGTTTTTGGTTACAGCTGCATAGATTTTAGTTTGCATATACTACTGCAACAATACATGGGAGATGCAACCCAGCTGCTTCTCAGGGCTGTCTTTCTTAGCAATACAGAAGGCCAAGCTTGACCTATCTGTTCAGAACTGGTAACACCCAAGGCATTTCTACCTCAGAAGGACTCCTCTTACATCCTTTAGTAAGACCTAAGGTGAAAACTTGACCCAATCTAAGTTACCATAGTCTGGAGCAGAAACCACTTTTAGTGGGTGTTGCCTGAGAAGCAATATGCCTCTGCTTATTATTATAAATTAACCTTTGTAACACTTTAATTTTGCTGGCAGGCATGCCTCCAACATAAAAAACAAGTTAGTAAAGAATATGTTGTGCAGCCCTAGCATGAAAATAAAGAGCTCT
The DNA here is from genome assembly GCA_013400055.1 of Nycticryphes semicollaris. Classification (NCBI taxonomy): domain Eukaryota; kingdom Metazoa; phylum Chordata; class Aves; order Charadriiformes; family Rostratulidae; genus Nycticryphes; species Nycticryphes semicollaris. The sequence goes on from VXBJ01001916.1 coordinate 789,229, forward strand.
TTGTATTACTTCCATCTCTGTGTTAGCTGAGAAAAGACAACATCTGCTTCTAAGCTCTCATTAACTGCATTTGCACTTGTGCTCTGTATTTTTGTGTGTATAGAGAAATGATAGGTGGCCTGTAAATTGCAACCTGCGCAAAGCAGCAAGTCAAACGGTAAGGTCAAACCTCTCATTTTTCTTTTGCTGTGGACATCCTCAGGGTAAATAGCAGAGAAGATTCCCATTGCTTTGTCAGTTTTCTTGCTGCCTGCCAGCCCAGCAACTGCTGCAGCAATGCAGAGATGAGACTGGTTGTATTGGGTAGCTGGGGGAGGGGGGAAGAGAGTGTAGAGGGACAGGGGGTTGGTGCATACTGGGGTGTCTTCTGTGAGAAGCTGCTAGAAGCTTCCCACTTGTCTAGCTGAGAAGGGGAGTGATAGAGGGTTTTTAGTGAGCACCTGGTGAATACTTCACAAAAAACAAGCAGCAAACTACACTATTGCATGGCTCATTCACTACTCACTGCTTACTTACAGCGATGACTGATATGAAAAGCCCTGATATTCAGTGTATTTCGTATTTATTCTTTTATGTAATCACAGGTTTCCTCTCCTGGTGATGCGAGCAGACAGGAGTTGAGTAGAAGATATATAAGTTGTCATGGTCTAAAGTGGTGTCCTATTAACCCTTTCTCAGACTAGCCTTTTGGTCATCCATTAATGACAGAATATTAAGTAAAAATGCTTACTAAAATAAAAATAAAAAAAACCCCCAAAGCTAAAAAAATCTTAAATTCTTGTAAAAAAACCAGGGGTAACAGTTACTGTCAGCCAGTACCTCTATAATAATAAAAAATAAAATGATGCACAATAAATGATCAGGCAGAAGATTGCTTAGAAGGCGAGGAGTCTTGGTCTAAAGTATTGCCTGTTCTCACCTAAGGCTTAGATTCATTTGAGGAGGCCAGAGTTGAGCAATTGATGTTTCTTTCTGATGTTCTGGTCTTGTTTTCATGCAACCCTCAAAATACTGTTTTGGGGAGCCATAGTAAAAGGAGCTAGTGGAATATTCAGATTCCCATTTTCGTATTTGAGACTTTACTATTTCCTTTCCTTGTCTAACCTGCCGTCAGAAATCTGTAGAAGGAGGCTCTGTGGAGGTGGGAAGGGACTTCTGCATATACAGCTTTGACAGCAGATCCTTAGTGGAAACCTATTGTCAATACTAAGCAGTAGGCTGTACTGAGTGACGGAAGAAGGTGCCACATGAAAGAAGATACTACTTTATTTACAGAAAACCAGCCATTTTTTCTCTGACCACTTTTGGTGTAGCATTTTTCTTTCATATGCCTGTTTTGTAATGATCATATGTAAGATATTGCTTATTAACTGTCTTTTCTGCACAGTTTGTAATTTTTAATATAATAAGCTTTTCCCTGGTGACATTGATCCATGGCTGACTACATACTTTACTGCTAAATACTTACTTAAAATCAAATATAGAGAAAGAAAAAGCACTAAAAGAAAGAAGAAAGCTAAGACTCAAATGTTACAGGCAAGAAAAATGAAGGAGCCAAGCTCATATATTAAATTACAGAGTGTCGCTTCCTTTCCTTTTTCCTTTCCCTTTCCCTTTCCCTTTCCCTTTCCCTTTCCCTTTCCCTTTCCCTTTCC
>VXBJ01001916.1:790936-816720 GCA_013400055.1 Nycticryphes semicollaris
TTTCCCTTTCCCTTTCCCTTTCCTTCCTTTCCCTTTACTTTCTTTTTCTTTTCCTGTCTAGTGTCATTGTGAAGCCTCTGCCTTCAGGCCACTTTGTGATCATTTCTACGATTCCTGGCCAGTCTGGGTTTCCTATTCAAGCTTGCTGTGTGATTAAGGCAACCCACTTACTCCAGGTAGCATTGGCAGTGTAATGAGTAGAAGGAACTTTACTGTGTTCAGCACTGAAGTCCTCAGCATAGAAAGGACATGGAACTATTGGAACAGGTCCAGTGGAGGGCCACAAAGATGATCAGAGGGCAGGAGCACCTCTCCTATGAAAGCAGGCTGGGAGAGCTGGGGTTGTTCAGCCTGGAGAAGAGAAGGCTCTGGGGAGACCTTTATAGCAGTCTTCCAATATCTGAAGGGAGCCTATAGGAGAGCCAAGAGGGACTCTCTGTCAGGAAGTGTAGGGACAGGACAAGGGGTAATGGCTTTAAATTGGAAGAAGGGAGATTTAGATTAAATATGAGAAAGAAATTCTTTACTGTGAGGGTTGTGAGACACTGGAACAGGTAGCTCAGGGAAGTTGTGGAAGTGTTCAAAGCCAGGCTGGATGGGGCTTTAAGCAACCTTGTCTAGTGGGAGGACCCCATGGCAGGAGGGTTGGAACCTGATGATCTTTAAGGTCCCTTCCGACTATACCCAGTCTATGATTCTGTGATTCTATGAATTTTACCTTTGAATATCCAACCCAGAACTGGTAATCAGGTGCTAAGAGGAGCTGTGCTTCAATACCAGTTACCTCTGAAGCAGCTCTAAATCCTTCATATGATGCCAGTATTTCTTTCTCAGTTGGAGTATAATTGGCTTCACATCCTCTGTATCCTCAACTTCAGAGTCCTAGGGGTCGACCTTGAGTCTGCCCTGGTGCTTTCACCAGAGGCTGCAGATAGGGCTATTGTCTCCGGATGCAGTATAGAGCAGGTTCATAATAAAATGCTAACAGAGGAGTAGCATTTTAAGTAAAATATTGAAAATACTGCACTAAACACATGAAGAATAAGTATGGGAGGAGAAAGATCTATCAATGCCTGGCCCTACAACATCAATGAGCTTTCCATAAAAAACATCTGAAACTAAAAAATTAATCTTTGCTTAGTATTCCATAAGAAGTAGAATGCAGTCCAAAGTCAGTCCAAATTAGCACTGAAACTGTCTATTCAGTCCCAATTTTTATATATGACAGTATCCTTGTAATTAAAGTGTTCATATTGTCTCACCTGACTTTCATTTTCTCTCCAAACTCCCATATTATTCCTTAGATTTAAATTAAGAGAAGAGAACAAAGTTGGAATGCAAAAATGAGTAGCAGATAAAACTTCAAAATTAAATTGAATAGTAAAGCTGGCAGTATTGTACTTTTAGGAATTCCTTTTTTTTTTTTTATTTGGTTCTTATTAAATATTTTTCCAAATGTTTTTGACATGTTAGGAATAAAAAAACAAAGATGAAGAATATTAAAGTTGGGACAAACATCAGTGATAGATAAAGTACTAGCAGTTGCAAAATCTTCCTATCATATTTATGTCTCTTTCCATAAGTAAATACCAATAGCAAAATTATTGCATGAGTATGTTTGCTTGTATATATCAAAATGAAGGTATGCATTGGTTTTGATGGTTTTGGATCAAGCCTTACATAAGATTACAGTAAATTGGAAGTTTAATGAAGTCACAGAATCTAAAATTAGAAGATTGCTCAAGGAAATGTATTGTAAGAAAATTTTGGCTACAATTTTCAACATCACTGGAAAATTAACATATAAATTAATAACAAAGCTACTGCTAGAAGCACTTATGAGGGCAGCTTGTTGGATTAGGCAGTAACACATAATTAGACATAGCTATTACCAAGGATATCTAGATTCGGCAGCACCTGAGAGGAATGGGAGCTTGTTTGCCCTCCTCATCTAGTATTCTTTAAAACCAAAGACAACTTCCATATGTAAGGCACGGTTGCATTTAACTTAGAGCTGCAGGCTTTGCTAAGAACTGATATGTATACACTGAAGAAAGAAATGATGGCTTTACACTTTTAAACGTATATTCAGAACCCAAATCTGAAACTGAACATCGGTGATGCTTGAAAACCACTGAGTAAAGTGAAGATCTAAAGTCAGATTTTCAATATGTCAAACATCAGGGGAATTCAGATTCTGAGTTTTGTATAACGCCCATCTGCAATTGACTATGGAAATATATTTTTCTTCCCTGAGTCATTTGTGTTGTCTTGAGACGAGGAAGGTAGCACACATAACCACTGTCAGCATTATAAATATACCTCAGAAGACATCCGCCCTCTATTGCTATAGCTACTATTCAAGAGTCCTGAGATTTAATTGTCTCCATATATATGTCCATGGAGACTGGTCATATATATCAGCAGAGAGGTCAGAGGTCTGAAGCAAAGAAGGGATATAGTGGAGATGCAGAAGAAAACATTTTTCTTGTAAGAACTACGAGGTACTTCTGCTTCTCACCTCCAATGATCATTTGCTTATGAAAAATGAAACCACACTCACAGGAGAGTTGAAGACTCACTTAAGTAGCTCAAGCAAGCACCAAACGTTTTGTGCTCCCGGTAAAGTGAGATTTCAGTTCTCAGCTTGCTTTCTTTAAAGTGGAGACTTGAACCTCAATTTTCCCAGTAAAAGTTAAACAAGTAGGCCAGGATTTTCTGAAGATCAAACCAGATTCTCATTGTATGAACAAACTACCCAACCTTCTGATCAGCAACTATTTTGAGATGACAGTAGTATATAACCTCTTGAGCTATTGCAGTTTACCATTACTACTTAGTTCATATCTTGATTAATTTGCAATATGCATGTGGATAAAGTTTCAAAGTAAAGAGCGTGTACTGAAAATGAAAAATCATTTTCATTGAATCAAATATAAATGCTAATGCAGTAGTCAAAATTGCAAAACACACTCAATCCCATCTTCCATTTAGTGCTTGCAATTAACTATAATGATGGCTTACTGCAGAAGAAACTTATCCAATATAAAATTAGATTACCTTTTTTGTTTTGTTTTCCTCTGTCAGATTACTCTAGATTTACAGTGATGTGGTAGAAATAAAAACAAACAAATAAACAAAAAACACTGTTGATTTAGTTGAGACTGCTCACTTCAGGACTTGGACATCACTTCATTTGCCCTGCTTTTTATTGTTGCATTTTTAAAGACAAGATTGTGGGGTCTATGTAACACTAACATATTACTTGGATTACAGATGTTGATGTGGTCCTACAATTTATTATAGTATATATACCCTTACACAGCAGGTGTGGAATACACAAGTTTTGGGATTTTTTTTCAGTCTTCTCCCTTTCCTTCTTCCTCACTTTGTAAATAGACCCTTAATATTTTAAGTACAAATGGCAAAGTTTATTCAATAATGGTTTATATTATTTTTCTTGCATTTGGGATGTGAATGTCGCATTTGTCAGTGTTATATGATATGAGGAACATCACAAATCCTCATCAGCAGTAGATTTTCCGAAAGTACTAACAACGGCTACTCCTAGTGTTAACACATGTAGTGCTTGACTACTTTAGGATATTTGAAGACTTCAGATATGTTTTTAAAAGTCTGATGTCTACCAGAAATTTTATCTATACTGATAAGAAACAGTGTTATCTGGAAATCAGGCAAGAATTCTCACATGTTTATGGGATACCGAAGTCACTGAAGTGCCCAAATGTCCTTGAGGGAAAGGGAGATGAAGGATTCAGTTGCAAAGTATCAGGAATTCCTCGATAAAGAAAGTGCATGAAGATTAGTAGTTTGTCCTGACTCTCCAAATGTGAAAATAAGCAATGTTTCATATTGCCTCTAACAATTACATGATATTTACCTAATACCTGGACTACAAGAAGCAGTTTTGTTGAAATAAGTACCTCCCCTTTTTCTTTCGTTCACCTACTGCTGAAGTGGCTTTTGACCTGCCAAGGTCTTGTGCTGGATAAATTACTAATAAGGGGAGGAGGGGGGCGGAATGACTGCCACAAGCTTTACTGATTTAATGAGCATGTTAATCTAAGTCAGCACTACTATGAACAGGTTCAGCTGTCCCAGTGTCATAAATACATTTTATGATGGGTTAGCAGTTCATAGTCCTTGTTTATTCATGTAACATATTCCAGTGAATACAATCCCATACCTTACCTTAAGCAAGTCGGATAGCTCTGCAGGCTCAGAAGAGGACAGCCTCACATTCAAACTGTGACCTACAAGGTTGTAGATACAAATTCCTGGAGCACTTGGGTCTAAGAACTGAAGTCTGAAGTCTAGTAAAGCTACCAAAGATGATAAAGTCAGTCTCAATGAAACAAGTAATCACATAGCTTCCTCATAATAACAATGATGTATATAAAATAGTCTCATATTTTGCACAGGAAAATGATACATTTTCAGCTATAGCTCTAAAACCAATTTTGAAAAGAGTAGAAAATATCTATATACATATTTGTGAAAGTGCGGTTCTGAAATAATGTATCTAACACTAATGTAGCTAATGTGTCTACTGGTATTTTGCTGGTAGAGTGAAATAGGTTCCCTGGTTCTTAGTCTAATGATCTAGTTGTAGTATCTCACCTACCCTACTGGATCTTAAGCAACTGGAAGTACTAATAGCCTATTACTGAGCATCTGTGCAAACCAAATTCTTGAACGTCTGCAATCTCTTTGCATTAGCATAATATGTGCAGTAATTATCAATTAATAATTTTGATTGCAGCTATTGATCTGAATGAAGAAAATGCATATGTAGAAGAAATTAATGACAAAAAATAGAGCTGTCACAAACCTGGAAAAAACAAACACGTGAGCACCTGGGAAATTGGGCAAAGGAGAGAGGTTGGCACAGTAATCCTCAATAAGCAAGGGACTGTACAAAGATGAAAGAAATATCTATCTCTCCTGCCATGTCAGAAGGAAGGCCAAAAGAGCCTGTATGTTGTAGTTCACAATTCCTAACAGAAGACCTTGGAGCACTGAAGTCTATCAAGACTTGGAATCTCCATCAGTGGGCATTTTTAAGAATAGAGAAAAATGATGAGGAACCGTTTAGGATATGTACAGACTACCAGGTGAAATATCCATTTTGGAGATTTCCATCCAGCCATGTATACTACATAGATCTTGGCTGATGGTTAAAACTTTTCCTCCTTGAAGCTTTTCTAGCACACAGAGTAAATGTGGAGCACTTGCTGTGAGCTACTCTGTGTGGTAGAAATGATTCTACAAAGAACAATTTTCTCTCTTTTCTCACCCTGGCTTCTACTTGTTCTTGGACTAGACAATAGATGGGGAGCAATGAGTGCTCATGTAAGTAATTTCTGTTGGGAGGAACATCCTTCTTTTTCCTGTTAACTTGTATCAGACTTTTATATATTTTTAACATCAAACCTAAACTGTCTGGAGAAACACGATTCTAGAAATCATCTAATTTGAAAGTGTAGCTTCTTGGCCAAATGCTTTTACTGTGTTGGAATGCACCTGCCAGACAATACCTGCAGCAGAATTGGAACCATATGATTAATGGATGCAGCTCCAAGTTCTTTCTGCAGGATAGGGGTGCAGGGCTCTGGTCATCTGTGATTTATTTACTCTTAGTACTGTGACTAGCATAGCAAGAGCTGAGAATGTACTAAAACACTAAGACTTTTGAAACCATATTTTAAAAAAGTAGACTTTGTCCATTCCTCCCCCATGCCACAACAGAGTTAAAGAAGCAATGCATGTATAATAGAAGTCATGAACCATAAAAAAAATATCTCTGGTTAAGAAAAGGTAACCTCTGTGAAAAATGTTGCAATGTTTTTTCGTCATTTTTGACATAAATTCTTTGGGTGGTATTTTCCATATGGAGAAATGGGGAGATTAAAGATTTAACTTGATCCTTTCAGATGACAATTCCTTTTTCATTTCCCATTAAAAATAACTGCTTTGTTTTTCTGCATGTGATTGTAGAAGGTTTTAATATTCACAGCTATTATGGTTCTTGAGCCTTAGGTTCTTCTGCCTCATAGTGAAAATGTTTTTTCTCAAGATACATTCTGTAGAGTAACACTCTTTTCCTATTAGAAAGAAAAAAGTAGTGAAAATCTTATGTTAAGTGACTCGCTTATGTCTCCAGTACATATAAATCTCTGAGGTTGCTTGTTATATTTCCACACTTTTTTTTAAAGGTCTTTTCCCCCAAGTACTTGCCATTTCCACAGCCAATGATAGAATTATTCTATATATATTCATATATCTCCAATTCTACATTCTTATAAGGAAAATGACATGCAGTTCCCTGTAGGTGTCACTAATACGTATCCCTGTATCCAGAAAGAGAGACTCATGCACCCTCAAAGTCTCAGTTGACAACATCATAGTTTAAAAGCCAACTGTTCCTCTCCTCTACTTTCCCCCTTCATCCCTTATATAGAAATGATGTTGATTGGGAATGGAGAGTTACTCCTAGAACAAAGGTATTTCCTGACACATTCGAGTCATTGGTTTATAAAAATTAATTTGTTGTTGCCTATTCAACTTTGGAATGGCTAAAAACCCCAAAAGACTTACAAGTTTTGGAAGAGTGTAGAGTAGGCAGGATGCAAAATAAGCCAGTAAATTCTGCCACATATCTTAGCTTGAGCATAGCAGTGAGGAGGAACTATTAGCAATGAAGAATTGTGACGAAGCAGTGGCAGGTGTTGGGAGGAAAAGGAGAAAGGGAAGGAAATGGTGTGAAACTTTTTTTTGCTTAGGTTGGGAATCTTTGCATTAATGTTGTCTCCGCCCTTTTTCTAAGACAAGACTAAGACAAGTAAGTATTCCTAGAAAGCTGGGATTTTTTTTTTGTTTGGGTGCTGCTGTTTGGGCTATATATATGTACCTATACATAAGTGGATACAGATAAACTTACAATGTAATGCAAGAAAATGTCACTCCTAGTACCCAGTAAATGCATGAGAGGAGGGGCATAATGCATGTTCACTTTTAACTGTGATTTAGAAGGTACATCTATAGTGTTTTAAGATGAAAACACGTCATGCAAACATATTATAAAATGCTCTTGACATTTAAGTTTGGATGTGTTAGTAGGTAGACAGCGTGAGTCATAGCTGTCAGATTTTTCAGCGTAGCTGTATCAATTCTTGCCATAGCTTTCTGCTACTGATCTACAAATTCATCCTTCAGGGGACTGAAGAGCCATCTCAGCATTTTGTCTTTTTTACATCTTTATCATAAATACCATCATGCTGAGGGATCAAATACAATCTCTCCTACAATGGATGAAAGTTAAGATATTCATCACAAATGGTGTGCTGAAAACAAACCTGAATTACAGTGATAAAAAAACCATTTAAGCTACAATTTACACTTACATAGGTATCATATTGCAGACTCATAATCCACCATTAAAATGGACTTTGATGGAACAAGGAGATTTCCATGGACCATGGGTTATTGCTAACATAAGGGATACAGGTTCTTAACTAGTGTATATTACCTTTTTTAAAATCCATGAGGCTATGATAAATTTCTTCAGCTGAGTAGTTAATCTATCCTATTACAGTGGAGAGATTTAAAGCAAGACCCTCATGGAATAAAAGCTTGGACGTCTAGCAAAGAAGCATAGCTGTTGTCTGAGCCAGTGAAAGCTGCATTACGCTTCTCTACGGATGTGTATTTTCTGCTTATATTTGCTGAATAGAGCTAAACCCCTATTATCTAGCTGACTCAAGAGTCCTTTGAAAAATTCAGGCAATTACAGTCCATTGTAAGCAAAATATGTTTCTATTTGAGTTTTGAAATGGGAGTGAAACAATATGTCCAAATTTTGAGCAATCTGACTTTTGGATAATCAAAGCTAAAATAATTGAGATTAGCATGTGTCTCCTAGTTGTGTTTTGTCTTTTTGCTTGTTTGTGTGTTTGTTTTTAAAAAGCTCTGCACTGCATTGTTTCTCTCATCTTTTGGATTGTTGATCAATAAGGTACCAGTCATGATTTGCCAGTTCTCTGTTCCCTGTGACAGGACAACAGAATATCACATCCTCCTTACTACATTTCCCTCATTGACAATCTGCTTTAAACAGTCAAAAAATCACAGACCGATCTGGTATCATCTGGAGGTAAAAGGGAGTGAAGGACAGAATTTGATTATTTGATTTTTGTGCTGGCATTTTTTAAATGAATGTAGTAGCATCTCTCCATGTTGTTTCATGTTGTGCTCTGGTATCAGTTTTTCCAAGGCAACTGTTCTCAACAGTTATTGCTAAAAGAGTTAGAACTTACCAAAAAATTTTATAGCTGCAAATTTCTAATGTAATTTTCTGCTAAATTTAAATTTATGGAATGGCTTTTAATTTGCTTAATTTGATCAATTTTTACCTAAAGCCCCCAGTATTTTCCCGAATTGTACTTTGAATTGTCTCTTCTACTAGGAAGCTACAATGTAAGACTATATTTTGTTGAAAAACTAATCAAATATGTTTAGGATTATGAACGGATGAAGCTTCCTTACAGGCAAAAAGAAATAATTTTCACTAGTTCTGAGAAGTGCAAAATATACTGCTGTTCCAACAATATGCATATATATATACCTTTATGTACACACAGAGAACGATTTTACCTAGAGCAAGCCTTGGAGTTCTCATGTCTGAGTCTGCACCTTCCAAAGTCAAGAACCAATCTCATTCTTCCTGCCTTCTTCAGTAGTTGTGCCAGTGGGGGCACATGGCAACTATTTTCAGGTGTAAGGAAATGAGGCAGGTTGGCTACCAGCCAAATGCCTGTCAGAGGTGCCTAAATTGCAGGCAACAACCATGATTTTCTGGGTTGAGCCATCTGCTCTCCTATGTTGCCTTCTGCTGTAAATTCACAGAAAAGGAACCAAAAGCCCTTCTGACCTTGCTGAAGGCAGCATCCTCCTGGTTTCTGAAGGCAGGAAAAGGTTTTTATTTCATTGTCCACAGCCACCACAAGGCCCTGCCTCCAGAATTACCTCCTTTCTTCTCACCTTGAGATTACCTCCTTTCTTCTCACCTTGAATTACCTCCTTTCTTCTCACCTTCTCACAGTAAATAATTGTTTTCATAAAATGTACTGAGGATTATCTTCACTTGGTCTTCTAGACTGATGCTTTGCAGAGTAATCTCAGATGACAACTAGTAGAATTAAGTACTGTGAAACATACCAGAATGTAGAAGACAGTTGTCTAGCAGTATTGGAGCAAGCACCTCTGCTATTCCACCTTAAAAGTCTTATTGTTTAATCACTTTTATCTTCCTTAGATTTTCTTGCAGGATGTGAAGACTTTTGACACAGCTTTGAGATTTTAAAGCATGGTTCTGTGTCTAGATGCCACTAGTGGTTACTGAAGAGCAGTACTCACAAGCTTTTAATTAGAACAGTGACATTTGTGGACAACAGAGAACTAGGATGGGAAGCAGGCAGAGTGAAAATAGTCAAGTTCTTGTCAGCCCTAATACATTTAAAGATGCCTCCCTCCCCTTCTCTAAGCAGTGGAAACCACATGGTTTCTTCTGAAAAGAAAATGTAGGAATTAATGAAAAAAAATGCTTTGTTAAATTCATATTTTTCTTTCTTTATCCTACCATTTTGCTTGCTGCACACTTACTGTGGCTAGCACATGTAAAACTTTCTCTTTTATTTCAATTAATAAACCTATCATAAGGACATAAAAGATTGCTGGTCAGGAAAAGGCCACATGCCTCTGTAAGACTGTGTCCTTTAGATTTATTTTAACCTCACCTCTCTGCTTTGTAACTATATCATTTAACCCCTTTGTCTATAAAAATGTCGTTGCTGGCTCTTAAACACATTTATTCTGTTTGCCATCTTATTTCATATGTTGCCAAGTAACAAAGACCACTGAAGCTAAGTAGGTCACCTCAAAGTCTTCCCTTTTCCAAAGAGAATAAATTTAATTTTTTTTTTCTTTTTTCCCCTCATAAGAACAAATACTATGAAATCCCAAATGCTTCTTTGGCTGCTTTCTCTTGCATTTTCTTCAGAGATGTGATATTTTTGGGATGGAAATGAAATCAGATTTACCAAAAAAACCCAAACCCCTAACTGTTCCTTTGCCTGGAATATCTGTCTGCCAGACAATTTTTCCTTTTTTTTTCCTGTCTATCTGCTTATTTCATATGGTGTTTTGATTTGTGATCTTTTTCAGAAACCTTTTGTTTTTCAGCTTTGATGGCTTTAGGGATTTTTTTTTCCCAATAAACTTTAAATCATGGTCAGTGAATTACATGCCGAATCATCAATAATATATATGGTCTCTGTTCAGGGTCGTTGCTAATTTCATAGTAAAAATGTAGAATTCTATTTCTTAAATGCAGTTATTGACATTGAGGGAAAGGTATACATAAGACAAACAACCTATTGCTCTTGCTTTGGCATTAGCCTCAGGAAAGAGCTTTTAATAATTCTGTAAAATTTGGTTAAAACAAGGAGAAGAGAAGGTGTGACAGTAAGCACTTGTTATGATTTGTCCTTGGCAAAGGTTCCTGGGATCATTAGTACCTGTCCCTGCAGTGATTGTGGCTGGCTGTGGGAGCCCTTTTACCATGAGGAAAGACGCCAGCTAGGGATTGCGCATATAGTACAGCAAGTTAAATTAGTTATTCTGCAGGTGGCTGTTGTCCCACAGGAAGGGGAAGTGGCAGTCAGGGTGAAGATGAAATAATTATTCTGGTGGTGTTAGTCCAGTCATGACTGCCCACTTGTCCGGGGGTACTAGCAAGTAGGCACTGGGTGGCAAGTGCAGAAACTCCACCATGGCTACAGTACTCCTGTCCTGCTCCATGTGCTCAGCTTGACTTTATGTGTGCTGCAGCCCATGCCACAGTAATGAAGAGATGCTGTATCCTGCAACCCTCCACTGAAGCCCAGAGACCTTAAGGGTCCATTCTACTCAGTATAGCTGAGTGGTAGCTGAGTGGCATTGGTGTGAGGCCAACCAGTGACCCACATTTTAGCATCTCCTACTCATCCTGTTCAATGATACNCGACGGCTTACTTCACTGAAAAGGACTTCCCAGATTACCTACCCTTCTTAACTAATTAATGTTCTGGCATTTTCTGGTCACTCTAATGACAGTGGGCAGTTGTTGTACATGGAACTTTGAAGCTCAGGTTTTGAAAGGTGTTTTTGCTGTTACTAGTTGAACTCAGAGTTATTTAAAACCAGAAATCAAGTGGAAATAGAGTGGCTGCAAGAGAACAGCCTCTTTACTACCTCTGTATATTTGTTTTCATAATTGTGGGAGTATTTTCATGCTCTGGTACAATTAAAACTATCATTAATCATACAAATTATAAATGTAGCTTAGTGTGTTACTAAATGTTTAGCCCCGAACAAGTTTCTTTGACTAATTTCTTTGACAATCTTTTCGCTACGATTATCTGAAAGGAGATTGTACCAAGCTGAGGGTCAGTTTCTTCTCCCAAGTAGTAAGTGATAGGACAAGAGGAAATGGCCTCAAGTTGCACCAGCGGAGGTTTAGATTGGATATTAGAAAAAATTTCTTAACTGAAAATGTTGTCAAACATTGGAACAGGCTGCCCAGGTAAGTAAGTGAGTCACCATCCCTGGGGTTATTTAAAAGATGCATAGATGTGGTGCTTAGGGACATGGTTTAGTGGTGGGCTTGGCAGTGCTAGGTTAAGGGTTGGACTTGATGATCTTGAAGGTCTTTTCCAACCTAAACGATTCTATGATTTTGTAATTCTATGAATATAAAGAGGATGTCAAACATAGTGCTTATCAAGTGAAAATGTTTTTACCACCCCATTGGTGAGCTTACGGCTTTTAGATTACTTTGAGAAAATCACAGTTATAGTAAGGAAAAAGTCTCTAGTTTTTTCTACTTTTTATAAGTAAGTAAACAGGAAAATCCTATATTGGTGATGTGTGCTAATGGGCAAGACAGAAGCTTAAAAATGGTAAGCATGAAAGATCTAATACAAGTTCCAATAAACTGGAAGAAAAGTAATTTTTTAACTTAATAAATTTCACACATCGGATTTTCTTTCAGCTGTTTATATTTCTTGTCCTTCAAACTGATCAGAAAATTGTCATCTAAATCAGGGAAAAAGTAAATTGCATGCCCTTTATGGCCTGTTCCTTTTTTTGTTCCAAGTCTCTGCTAGTCAAGGAATAAAAGTGAGGTGGTGACTAGCATGAAGAACAAAATTGCTGCAGGACTCAGAGACTGATGAAGTAACTGAAATTACATTTAATTCCTGAAATTACATTTAATTTTTTTTTTTAAACTAATGAGATTTCAACTTGACAGTACCTCTTTAAATATATTTAGTTGTCTGGATATTTGAAGCATAAGGTCTCAGTTGCTCAAGACTTTGTGATGTGACACTATAACGTATCTCTTTGGTATGCTAATTGTTTCCTTCCAGCTGTTCCAAGAGCAGCTGTTGTACATTGTACACACAAAGCAGCAGCAAAGGTGCAGCCCTTCTCATTATCTTCCGCTGATGTTTCTACTACCTCCCAGCCTAAGGTCCACTTCTGAGGCCTCAGTGGGACTTGCAAAAAGTGGCCACAAAAAGGATAGAAATTCAGGTAAGCATAAAAGCACCAGCTTTCCTGTGACACACACCAAATATTTTGCCAAAATGATACAACTTCCCTTTGGTATGAAGGGAAAAGGAGAAATTAATTACTTCAGGTTTGTATTGTGCCAACAAACCCTCTCTGGCTATGCATACAGGTTATTATAGAGATGTGGTACCTACAGGCTGCCCTTGACTGTAGTCTACATGACAGCAATTCAAGTTGATTGACCCATACATTGTGATGGCACAGGCCTGTATTTCACCTGTAAAATCTGTTGCATTCACGCTGCACATCAGCTAAGATAATGCTATAGGTGTCCAGGATCACACCTGTCTCTGCTGTGGGCCAAAGCAATCCCTACTGACAATCATGCCACAACACAGTAACCTTATGATCTCCTCTAGCAGCCTGTGTCAGTGTCACAGCTCAACCCTTCAGCATGCTTACTGACTTTGCTGTCACATTCACTTAGCTCACATTTTTTGACACAAGGTAAGTGACAAGAAGGCTCATGAAGCCGGCTCAAGGATTCAACAGATTCCCCAGTGTGGGAGCCACAGTTGGTGGGACCCGCTCTTGTAATTTCCTCATACCAGGAAGGCACTCATAAATTCACCAGTAGGACTATGGCACCATTACTGATGCAACCCAGATAGTTCTCCTAGTTATTATCACACTGACAGCATGACACAGGCACTACTATTTGATATAGATGAAAACTGCATCTTTCTAAAGTGAGACAGCTGCATGTTTATTAAGGGCAAGAATCCACAACTCTTATCATGGAATCATGTGGGCCTTTAGAAGACAGATAAAAGAGCTGTGGGAGGTTAGCTTGAGAAAAAAAATAACGAACATGCGTGACAATTTATGGCCATACCATAAGTTTAGAGACAATATAAGTCTTTAAACTATATCAGTAGTATGTATCGAACACTATCTATCCTGGTAGAGAAAAAAATATATTGGGGGCATCAAGTGGCCATATTTGACTCTTATCAGTTAGTGACCCAATCTTCTGACAAGGGCAGTTACACTATTAGTGTTAGTGTGGATCAATAATTGCCTAGGAGGCAACTGTTAATGTGTTTGAAAGCATCTCAGTCATACTCTAATGGGGTCCATCCCAATCTTCTGGTAGACCAGCAGATTTAGTTGTGCAGAAGAGAGGTGGTATGTGATTGTTCTGGAAGTGGTTGCATGGGAAAGTACCACACTGCTTTTAGTGCAAGTCAGTATCGATATGAGACAACCATGTGGCATGGCTCAAATGTCCATACAGGCAAACCAGCCTTTGCAGCTTACCAAAACCTGGGTAAAGTATTTGCAAGCTAGGTTTCCCAATGAACAGTTTATGTTCTTGGAAAATACTGGTCTTAGGTTTCTGTCTTCTTCATGGGCAGGGAGAGTAATAATTTTTAGAAAATAGATTTCATAACCTGCACCACAGGCACTGCATGGGCATGAATTCAGCAGGTAGGCAAACACATGAAGAGCGGACCACTCAAGGATGGTGTTTGGTTTTTTTTGTATCTTCCTCTTTCACACTTGGCAGAACTCCTCTTTCTTTACAAGACCAGTAAAATTTAATAGACAGCTTTGTCTACATCCAAGCTTGAATATACTCTTGAAGGTGTAACCTATTTTAGATAAAGGGTATTTTATAAGACTACTTTAGATAAAGGTGTTGAGAAAATGAATTCCACAGTACACATTGTAACGTGAGTTCTGTCATGTTTTCAATTTGTGTCACAAAACAGGTCTCAAATTATCACAATAACAGATCATATAGCAGTTTTAATGGAGATGCAATGATACAAAGTAGCACAGGCATGGTGATACTCCCCTTTGGTAAAATTAAACCCTTAAATTGATATCCATGATTAGCAGTTGCTGTTTGTCTAAATAGAATCTTTCATTTCCAAATCTGAAAGCCTTTCAGCAGGATGGGAAAAAGGAAATTATATGTATAGAGTTTAAGTCTCTTATCTCATAGATTTAGAGGTAATGCTAGCAATAGAAGCCACACCCTCAAGCAGCACTGCCTTACTGGATTTTGCATGACTATACAAGTGTCATTTACAGAAAAGTTTTACTTGGGGTTTCACTCCTAATCCCAAGTGTATCTAGAAAGTTTCAGCACTTTATATGAATCCAGTCTACAGTTGCACTAATCTACCAGCATTAAAAATTCCATTTGTAAGTAAGATCAACTTTATCACTCTCAACACGCTCAAGCAGCTGAAATGAGACTGAGCACGAGTTTTACGATACAGTCCTGAGCAATGCAAGAGTTGTAGTGTTAAATAATTCTTATTTAAATTAAGCCCCCACAATTCTTATGTCACCTCACTGTTTGCTGTGAGTAATCTGTCAGCAGCATGGCAACAAAACCACCCTATTTTGTACTGATATGTTCCATTCAACTATACAAGATAGAATCAGAGCTACTGAACTGTAACTATAATGTCTGTATCAATAGCTAGAAGAAATAATTTTTACTTTGATAGTATGGGAGATCTAACAAGGTTATTGCATGAGATTCTGCTCTAGACAACGCTCTGAGGCTTAAAGGAACCACAGTATATATCATTATGACAAGTAAGACAAGTACTGCTCCCTCAAACATATTGATTTGCTTTGATAACTGACATACATTCTGAGTAGGTTAAGTATCTCTTTCAATGGTGAGGATAACTACTTAAAAATCAGATTAAATTTGTGTAAATGTCTATGTTGGAAGCTTTTTTCACTAACAGACTCAAATGGATATTTTCAGTTTGTGGTTCATTGGTAGAATGCTTTCCTTTTGTGGTGCATGAGAAGGGGTGAAAGTGCAAGATATTGACCCTGATTCCTGATGGGCATTCCAGCACAGCTCAGGGAAAAGCTTTGTATCATGTGAACAGTGTCCATTCTTCATAGGACATATTTCAGAAATAACCTGTCACAGACTTTTCAACAGCTATGGAAAATATATATCTTACTATTTCTGAATAAATTTTCTTTTAGTCTCAAGTTTCATGCTGATCATAAGCTGAAGCATGTAACTTGTGAAATTGCTATTAACACTTGCATTAATTCTCCTGTTTCACCAGTTGACATGCATTATTTTCATGCGTGATTTCATATTTATTACACAGTGTACTCTGTCTACATTTAGCAAACATTTTGTCAGCTCATAACTAAACGCATGAACGAATGGTACCTATACTCTATTCCTATCTGCATAACAGTGTTCTGGTGTTCACTCTTGGATATTCTTTGACTGCTGTCACAAAGATGAAAGCTGAGTGACAGAGGTGACTCATCTCGACAAGAGATACCATTGCTTTGCACAAGACTACAGGGAGGAAAAACAGGAGATTCAAGAGAGAAGATTTGATTTACGTTTTCTTGTACATACAGGGCATCTGAAATGATATTTCCCTTTGAAGGCTGCCTCTACACTGCCATGAGCACAGAACTGAAAATGAGCTATAATTTAGCCACAAAAGAAATGGCAGGCTCAGCATTTCAAAGTGAAATTTACTGTAAGTGTTAAGTGTAAGTAACAATAACTGCTAGTCACTCATCTGTCTTACCATTCAGTACAGCACACAAAATCTACTTAAATTTATATATTCTATACTTAGTAGCTAGTCTCTATGTATTATATTCTGTCTCCTCTCCCTTTGTACTTGCCTATTTTTTCCAAATCACAGTCAGTTTGGGGTATTTTGTCTGTCTATATTTGGAGTAAGACTGCAGAATAAGGCACAATAAAATCCCCGTGGCACTGACTATTTCCTTAGTCTGTAAGCAATCACACAGAAGTCAATGGGTTTGTTTAATAAAATAGGATCCAATCTATCATAAGAAAAGGTTATTTCTCTATATAAATTACACCTATAATGGTCATCAATTTCCATTGTCTTAATTTCCATGAAGTTTCTGTACACTTTGATCTATATTCTGCAATGCTACTTATATTAGACTTCTGATCGAGGTCCTTTTTTCAATAGTCCAGGCAAGGTCCTGCAGAGTAGTATTAAGAAAGAAAGAAAATAAATTCTAGGTAAGATTGTGGGATCCTCCCTTCCATTGGCTAAACAAAAGAAGAAAAATATTTCTGGTTGAACGTTTCAGCTATATTACATTAGAATTGAAAAATTGAAAGTAATTTGTAGCTAGTGGATAAAAATACATAGTCTGGTGAATTAATTTTGAGAACAGGACTTTAAAGTAACAGTACAAAATTAATAAAAAAAAATTAATTTGAGCTGCTTCTTTAAAAAGTTTCTCTCATAGTGTAAAAGGTAGGCTCAGATCCACTTAATACCTAAAAGGCAAGTTGCTATAATTAAGCATATGATGCAGAAGACTCAATTAAGCAACAGAGAAATTGTAATATGACTAAGGTCAAATAAGCAAGACAGTGGCAGAATAAGGAATAGAACTCTTTTTCCTTGTGCAGCTACTATACATAAATAAGATGGAAATTAAAAAGCAATTAGGAGAAATATATTGAATTTGTATTGCTAATGGACTACTGGGTTTTGGCCTTCTCTTCTGTGCTCTGGAAGGGCACAGGGGACTGATAAACATTTGCTGGTAGGTGCAGGAGGTAGCTCAGCTGCAATGCGTTGATCTGTGTACCACAGGTTGCAATTGTTTGTAATTATGCATTTTGATTCTGAAACCATATCTCATCATACATTGGCATACTAAGACACACATTTGAGATTGGCTAGAAGCAACTGTGCTCTACAGTATACACTATGTATGCAAATAAACAAAAATTTTATGTCTGGAAAAAGATCACACCTAAAACTGGCTTACTGTTTGCCTTGCCTTATTCTGGAATAACATTTTGTAATCTAAACACATAAAATGTGGCATTTAACATCACCCTTTTTTACATTTGTGAGGTGAAAGTTTAATCCAATTTAAGCTTTCTCAATTGGTGGACTGAATTTTCATAAAATATCCATTATATTCTTGTACGTACAAAATAACACACTACTGCTACCTGTGGCTGTCTTGTGTATTCATACAATAGTATTTCTATCTATAGTTAAGTAGACATAAGTATAATTTAGCAGAATATCATAGTCAAATGCTTGAATATAAATGACTTCAAAGAAGTTTATGAAAAATTCTACCAGCCACTATTTGCCACACATACTTTAGCTTTCAGGCAGATACTCTGCCCAGGAATGGCAATAAGCACTGTGCATTGTTGTGTTTGCTTTTCTTTCCCATTTTAAAATGTTGTCACAAGGGATTCCAGGCCATGTTATGACTATCCAGACTATGGATATCAGCCCGCTGCTCTAATTCTCTTGAAAAAGTCAGTTGCAATCTATTGAAGTGAGCAAGACAAAGGCAAAAACATGAAAAAACTACTTTCTATGCTTTTTGGCTTCCAGCAAGGATAACACAGAAATTAGTTTTTTAAAAAAAATATAAAAAGATTGTATGACAGAGCTATTTTTTCACCCTCTGTTATTTATTTTTTTCCCACTCAAATGAATAAACAGAAGATGGAGTGTAAAAAACCAAACTCCAAAAATACAAAATGGAGGTATATTTTCATTTGCAATTGAAAACAGTTGTCTTAAATTCTCAAAATATTATTTTAAAATGAAAGGTTAATTTCAAACGCTCTCAATAGAAATGTGTAACATTTCATAAACTACTTTTCTGCATGGAAAACTTTGCTGCATGTTAGGTATTAGCATTTAAGCCTCTAGTCTGGGTGTGGCTGGGTTTGTGGATCTATTAGAGAATCTGTTAAAGCACTCTTTTCCTTGAGTGGGACATGCTGCTTTTTGTGTATGTGGAACCTCAAGTGCATCTGCATGCTTGCAGGAGAGTGGAAAACTCCTCCACTTTCTTTTACAAATGTTTTGTGAACAGTTCCAGCTGCAGTGTAGTTTTGAACAAGTACTAGATGACAAAATTTAACTATGCTTGCCTCAAAGAAAAAAGCATTTAAGAAAGAAATTAAAATTGCAAGTTCATAGCAAATTTACAAAAGGAAAGAAACAACAAACATTATAATTGAACTGGTAACAAAGTTCATGTTTTCAGTATATGAAAGGTTCATCTTTGGAGGAGATGCAATATCCTGCATGAAAAACAGCAACATCATCCAATATGACACAACTGTCACATCATCTTGGCCTAGACAGAGCAGATCATGAACAATTATAGGATGCTGCAGTCTTCTGAAGGTTTTTAATTAAAATGTATTAATCTTGTTATTCAGAGGATTCTAATGTCAAAGACCTTAGGAAGAGAAAAATTGTAATTGACATAAAATTTGCTGTTAGAAAGGGAGATAATCCTGAATAGATTTTTTAAAATTCTAAAATATTAACGAATTATTGAATATGATTATTGTAATGGTTGAAAGAGGAAGGATTGGTTTAGGAATTGCAACATTAATGATAACATTTTAAAACTCTTTCTTTTGCTAGCATCTGATGGAATATGTCACTTTACATGTCATGAAAGACTATGAAATGCTGCAAAATGTAGCAGATTTCTGCTTAGATAAAACAGAATAAACTAAGTGCAAAGGTTGACACGTGTTCAGTAAAAGCAACTCATTTTCTTGCCTCTCTGTTTCTTGATTGTAATGCTTTCTAACAGCCAAACGCCGATAACAGATTAGTTTCATGAAGCATTTAAAATAGGAAAGGTCCAATTTTTATAAAGTACACTCTCATTTCACAGGCACAGCGCAGTGCACAGACTGCTTTGGGTCAATTTATATTGCATTTGCACATGGAAGTAGTAGGCAGATGGTCATTACTCTTAGTAATCTTATGCTTTGTTCTATTTGAAAGGAATATGTAGGTAAAGTCAATAACTAAAAAAAGCAGGGGGAAAAAAGCCCAACATTAAGAAAAAAAAATAACTAGAAGATATAAGGAATTTGTGAATGTGTAATATTTCGCTAATGGATCTTCCTGTACAAAGTGTCTCTTATCATTTTAATCAAAATCTATTTGTCTTTGGAATTGGATGGCTGTATAATTTAAAATTAGGCTTTATGATTAGCAAAAGAGTTCGTTGTACCATTTCAAAAAGTTAAAAAGGAAAAAAATGGCAGGGGAAAAAAAAAGTTTCATGAAGCAAGGAAATAGTTGCATGCAGTTATAGCTCTTAGGGGATTAGTTCTCATTCAACAGAATTTGGCTGCTCTAAAGGAGACTGGTATGGATCAAAAAGCTATTTAAGTCAACCAGAATGTTTCTAGTAATTCAATGGGAATTAAGCAAGGCTGTGGGAATCCAAACAAGTAGTTATGTATGTTTTGATGTGTCCTGCAGACTCCTAGTGAAATCTCCAGAAATCTCTACCACTGAAGACAGAAAATCAGTCATGTTTAAGGCAAGGTTTACACTGTAGTTTGTGAAAGCCTGATTAATTGTTTTCTTGATGCTGGCTACCAGAAAGAACCTCTGTTTTTTCAGAAATAAAGTAGATGAAAATCTTTCTCATACCCAGGGTTTACACTGCACTGCTATAGATACAGATACATTTAAGAAGCAGGTCTGGCATTGTGGTGTGGTTTGATTCATTAATTTATTTCCTTAACAAAATTAATTGAACTTTATGACTAATGATGTGCCCAAATGTGACAGTTATGGATAGGCATAATTATGTCACCTGAGGAGAGTCCTGCTGTGAGTTCTGTGCCATTTGGCCCCTGTGCCACTTGGTCCAGACACTGTGACCACTTGTGGCATGGTATTCTCAGGTGGCAACAGAGAAGGTGTGAGGATGCAGGGTTGTGGGGAAGTTGTCTACAGGTTTAAGCTGCTCATAAAGCTGTGGCAGAAGTAAAAAATAGGAAATACTGTCGATAAAAAGGGTTATCTGAGTCCTTTGTGGAGAGAGCCATTTCAATCATACGAATTCCACAGAATGTGAAACCGCTAAGGGCAGGAATAACTTCTACAGTAAGACAGACATAAGGTGTCACTATGGAAAAGGGTTTAGTCTGATTCCTGTCACATTACTGTCTCTATAAATAAAAATAACTGTTCTTATGAGAGAGAATGGTTACTTGGTTATAGTTATGCTGATAGGGTGCAGCCAGAAGAAATACTGTGAACTGCCTAAGCAGTACCCAGTCCATGATTTATCCTCAGCATTGCTAAGTTATGAACTGCTTCTGGAGACCCAGCATTAGGCCAGTGCTCGGATGAGAACTAGCACTGTCAAGATAACTCGTAGGTTATTTGTAAAATGACCAACTCATATATAGTTCATACAGAATGCTTCACAGCAATGTATACAATAACTCTATGTTATGTCAAGATACATCTATATCTATATCTTCTGTGTAATCTTAATGTTTTTTGTGTATCTTCAGGTCAATTCTTTGCTGTACAGTGCATTTGTGTGAGCAATTATCTTTGCTCTGGCTGCCTAATTGCTCAGTTCTTTCTCTTACATTATCTAGCACCGTGAATTTAATTACTTCTCATCTTGAAGTAATTTCTGATTTATCCTGTTAGCTTTGCTCCGGGATGGTCCCTCATGAGCTTAGAAGTGCAAGGGTTCAACTATTTCAATAGTGTCACTATAATGTAAAAGCCATATCAAGCAATACAGTAGTACAGGCTGTGCTTGACTATAGAACACATTTATATATTTAAAGGATATTAATTCAAGACTTTTTGTTGCTGTGTGAAGGACTTGTATTTTTTCTTCTGTCTGAATGAATTCAGAGGATATTTTTATTATTATTTTAGTTTAACAGGAAACAAACCAATCAAATTAGGTTACTACTCAATATTCTTTCCAGGAAAAAAATGAGGCAGTGAACTGGATTGAATAGGAAAGGGGCAAGCATGTGTTACGTGCATGTTGGGAGACTAGAGGTTCATTCCCTCAAGACAATTATGAATTCTCCTGCTTTTCAGTGAGTCAACATAGCAATTGTGCACTGCCCTCAGGGTGTGAGATGGTCTGCGCTGTGGGGCAGAAATAATTTTTTTCATTCATTTAATTGTTAGGAGTCGTCTTTGTTATCCTCTCACAGGGAGTCATCTCTGGGATAAAGTTTTAGTTATTGGGGATAGGACTATGCACCCAGGATGAGTACTGTTTTGCCAAACACAAAAAAATAGCAAAATTTGTTCTAAAAATAATAAGATACCTGAAAAAGAACAGAATACTGAGTGTGAAAGAACCAATCTTTTCTAAAGTAGCATGACTCCAGGAGCTAGGTCTTCATGATGTACCAGTGACTTGCATAACTGTAAAAAATCTCACATTGAAATCATGAAAGTTGCTATACAGAGGTATCATAAGGAGATCTCTGGCCTGATGTGGTTTTGCCTGGGATTTTAGATTCTACTCCAGACTGACATCTTCCTGTCCTGTTGCTTGTGATTGCCTAAGCAGCCTGAGAGTTTTTGTTTCATGAAGCATGAAACTCCATTTGTAAGCTCTAAAGTCCAAAGGGAAAAAGTGAAAGATAACTTAAAATGCTGTGTGTAGTCTAGTGGAAAAAAACACCTATGCAGCAATTTTTAAATGAAATTATTTTTGATTAGACCAGGACTATGCAGTGCATGCCATGCACTTTTCTATGAAGCCAGCAAAATAGCTTTAAAAATGTTCTGAAAGTTAATATCCTCAGTTGGGCATGACTAAAGGTTTGGTGATAAGGGTTTTTTTGTTGGTCGTTTTGTTCTTTTTAAAATAATTGCACAGAAAGTATACTATATTTTATTTAGGTTTGTAGCTAAAATACTTAATTTGAAACTTGAAAATATAATCTTTTCTTAATTCTCCCCTATCCCTCTTCTAACTGAAATCCTATGTAGCTGAAAGGAATCTGGCTCTCTGAGGGACATTATAGGGGCACAGCAGGAAAATGAAAAACAATAGATGTAACCATGAGTTTCCAGTTCTATAGTTATCTCTGAGGGTGGCTTCCTCTCCAGTCTTAAGCATGTCCACCTTCAGCCATTCTTATATCCCTGAAGTCATTTGACCACATAACTTCCATCTTTTATTAACAATTTCAAGTATGTGGGGATCCTGCAATAGAAGCCCCATGCTTATTTCCTAGGTTTAATTTTTTTTGCTCACTGTTTTGATTTGTGGGAGAGGGAGAACTCTTTTTTTTTGTCACCTGGATAACATTACCCTTGCTTTCAGATGTGGATTTTCACAGGGTCCACAGAAACCTGGAGAGCTGGATGGGTCATTACTAGTCTGTTTTTTCAAGGGCCAGGTATGGTTTTCAACCAGATAAAGCAAATCAGCTAGAGGTTTTTAGCTCTGAACCAGTCATGATTTAGTAGGTTTTATCTTTATGCTTAGCTATAGCAGAGGTCTTAATTTAGGGATTAGTTTAGAAAAATCTCACAACTTAGTTCCACTGTGTGTGCAGCCTAAAGCTGGTATACCCAGCGTGTCCAGAAAGCTGGCAACAAACTCAAAAGTGCAGTCAAAACATTGCCTGTTGCAAAAAAATATCAAGAGATTGGGTAGGAGGCTTCAAGGGTTTGGGAAAGTGATGTCCGTTTTCACATACGTATAGGCAACATCCCCTTCTTTGTGCGTAATCCCTACTATACTACAGAATTGTTCACATCTTCTGATGAAGTAACATAAAGCAAGGTTTCTGTTATCACTTCCCTGGACACATATAATTGTATTTATATTTCAGGATTATATGCAATTTTATTATTATGCAATTTTGAAAACCAGTGAATTATTTGCACGTCTTTTCCTGGCTGAACATCTTGATTAGATAAGTAATCACTCATCTTAAAGGGTTTCTTTACTTCTTCTCTGCTTCAGTCCTCCAAAATGAAACTGTTGAAATTTAATTAGAAAAAACAGTATGGGGTAAAAAAGAAGAAAAAAAAAGAAAAAAAAAAAGAAGACGACGACAACTTTACAGTACCATGGAGTAAGGAAATGTTCTCACAGAAAGTTAGGAGACAAACAGATTTTTGTTAGACACGAAGCCTTACTGAACGTTCAAGTTAACTGTTCAGATGACTGGTTATTAGAAATATATTTCTCTGTGATCGTGTATGTTTTTCATCCACAAAGATAAAGAGATGCTTTGGAAACCATCTGTTGGACACGTATCTACCTTTTCCCTTACGCTGGTTTTCAAACAAATCACCAATGGCTACAGGGCAAAGAAAGAAGCTATTACAAGAAGTGAATAAATTAAATTTAGAGAATATGAATACTTCATTATTCCTTATGGATGATATTTTGTTAATAATGTGATAGCTTTTTTATTTTGAATGTGTGTAGATATTATCTCATTCTTCTTGGTATACTGTTTTTCATATTGTTCTTCTTACCATGCTTCTTTTCAAACCTTCCAAATGCTAATTTACAAATAATGGTGAAAAAAAACACAAAGAAGGATAGCTACCTGGTGGTTTAACTTAAGAAGAAATTTTTTTTTTTTAAAAAATGGTTCAACTTTCTATTACTGAACTTCTTCAGTTAGTTGGAAGATGTTAAAATTAATATATTTTTTCTTTTGAAATACCAGAATGGCCAAAATACTTACAATTACATTTTCTGAAAGGGCATAGATTAAGAACAGCTAAGTTTGGTAGGTTCTGAGTGAAAATATAAGATATTTGAATAAATATCTGTAATACATATAGTCAAGAACATCAACAGAAATTTCATCCTGTTGTTCGAAAGCAAGATTCACATCAAATGATGTATTCTTTTACTCAATTTTATGCACATCTTCTTGCAGCATCTGTTGATTTGAACATATAAGATTTTAAGATCCACAGAATGAACAGGACTATGACTGTGAATCCTCTTGTTCTTTAAAATCCATTCTTAAAAGGTGATTCTTTTCCAAATATTCTTTGTATCTTTTTTTTTTTTTATTTATTTTCCAAAATAAAGCTCAACATAAAGGAGACAGAAAGAAATAGAAATGCATTCTTTAGAATACAATCTATATATTTGTACAGAAACAAACTGTGGTAAAAGTGAAGAGTGAAAACATACTATAATCTTATGGCTGACGAATAAACACAACAGCCTAGGGTTAGGGATACGTTGCAATTTTTTGTTCAGGAATACTTCAAGACAAGTTAATGGATTGTATGAACTGTTATAGATCTATCAGTTTAGTTTCTTTCCACTGGTTTGGTTTGCCCAGATGAGAAAATGAAAGTCATGTACTTGGCAGTATATTCTGAAGGGAGACAAGACCATCAAGGAATGGGACACTGGTCTCATTTTCCTTGATAAAAGTTAAACCCATAGTGTAGTTTTACCCATTTGTCTATCTAAACCACCTTATTTTTATGCATTTTTCTATCAAAACATTAACAACATAGAAGCTAATAACTGTATTTTTAAGGAATCATTATGCTCCTTCTCTGCATAAACTGTATTCATTCTTTAATAATATTGCTTTTTAGTGAAACTTTAACATCTTTGAACAGCTAGAAAATAGAAAATATGATGGGGGGTGTTCAGAACTAATTTTCAATTTTAAAAACAATCTACCATGCCTATATAATCCAATTTACATTTTACTACCTTCTATTTTTACACAGTAAAAAAATGTATTTTTTTCTACATTTTCATAAGTGTAGTTATTAGAAATTGTTGACATGGCATTGTGAAGAACATTTGTATATCTATTTCAACCAGAATAGTGCTGAAAACCTGAGAAAAACACTGAAAATATGGATTGATACTACAGTACTCATTCATACCTTGAGCCACTCTGGCATACTGCTACAAATTTGAGAGATTTTCAGCTTCTACTCTGAAGCAGCAGCACACTGATGCTCAAATGAGTTTTAGAGAAATGTGTGATTAGAACCAGAGTATACTGAGTTCTGTGCATTTTTAAGATAAATCAGACCCCCAGCCACAGTACTATATAACCAAACCTTCCGAGCTTTACAATAAATCTGTGTAGAATATTTATCAAGCTTTTAAAAGTAACAGAAGTAAAATTACTCATTCTGCAAACTGGGATAGATGTCCACATTTACTAACACTCATAATTTAGTAATATGCTAGTCCTGCAGTTTAGTTTCTCTGTGACAAAAAGAATAAATTACACCAATTTTCTTTGCTGCCTAAAGTTTTTATTTTTGGCAAAAAAAAAA
>VXBJ01001916.1:825045-843782 GCA_013400055.1 Nycticryphes semicollaris
AAAAAAAAAAAAAGAGAGCGTACATCTTCCATGAAACATGAAATACAGAACTTGGTCTAGGAATGGATTAGCCTATTCCTGACTTACGAAACAGTCCAGCCCCAAAGACTTTTTTCCATTTTCTGACCCATCATGAATTTTATCAAAAACTGATGTTAGCTTTATTGAATACAAAACCAGCCAAACAACATAAGGAGATGAAATAGAATTATCTAAGGTTGGAAAAGACCCCAGCCAACTCTCAGGTTAAAGCCTGTTCCCAGGAAGCTTGTTCAACCTATATGCTGCATAGAATTGTTACCTCAGTGTAAGACCATTACAGTGTTTTTTCATTTGTGTTTTCCTCCTCCAAGTGGATTGTTTGTGTATGTGTCAAGTTTGCTTGATCTGACTTTTAGACAGTTGTTAAATATATGATGCCCTTCTTCTCATGAAATAGCAGTAATTCAGGTTTCATAGCCATATCAGACTGCACATTCAAGGAACTATTTAGTTTTGTGATATCTTTTTCATCCTTGACTGAGTTTTCCCTAGAATAATATACTTAAATTGCATGGTTTTTTGAGAAAAACAGAGTTCAAAAACATATATGTTCTGTTTATATCGCAGACAATCATTGCAAAATTCTTCTGATTTTCTAAAATCAGGAACCACACTGCTTTCAAAGATCTGGCCTAAATCTTTAATAGACTGAAGAATGTCCTTTTAAAAAAAGGAAGTCTAATTTTTAACAAGAACTGATAGTCTTCCTATTGTTGATGAAGTCAATGAGATTATCAGCACTCCACACTTCCAAAATTCAAAAGGATTTTAATTATAAGAGGTGAAGGTTGTAATATTTTTATTCTGAGGATTTATATACCAATGAAGTATCTTCACTCATTTGCAAAAAAGTTTACTTGTACATTACTAAGTTTGTTTTCTCTTATCCAAAGACAAAGTTTTGACTCCCAAACCTGAATGAACCTCAGAAACAGAGGAAGATATTTGTTGAGTTGTTTAGTGTGGTGTTGTTTTTTTTTTTGTTTGGTTGGTTTTTTGAGGGGTGGAGGGGCGGGCACTGTGGAGTTTTTTATGGAAATGCAGTAGCATTCACAAAATAAGTAGAATAAATTCCTAGGAATCTGGATACCTCTGTGGAATAGATACTGTCAAAGAGATCAGAAAAGATCTGATCTATTGCAGATGAGAAAGGAAGTTATTTTTTGACATAAAGACTAATGCTAAGTAAAAAATGTAAGCAGCACTTCCACAGAATGCAAAAAAAAATATTTATCAGTTATACATTCAGAAATAAGTCTATCTAACTGATATCCTACTAATGAAGAGGGGGAAAATACTTGTAAAGATTTAGCATTGGGCTCACACCATTCTTACACCTGTAACTCTGTTTTGTAACTACTGTAGTGTAGAAAATATATATAATTATACTTACAGGAATCTTAAAATATAAAACAGATTAAAGTAAAATTTCTTTCTTCAAATACAGACACTAAGTATCTGGATCTGAAAAAAAAATAAAACCTCCTACATATCAGATATACATGGTGGATTTTTTTTTTTTACATTTTAATTGATCATTCCAGGTTTTCTTCAATATAGAGAACGTACTAACTGAAGAGAACACTCCTGGAGAGTGGCAATATGAAGGGGTGGAATTTCTATAGCATTTTGGCTATTCTGCATCCTTGGAAAGTTTCCAAGACAAGTTCCTTGTAAAACCAGAATATTACTGTGTGTAAAAATGTATTAGACAGACAATGAGCAGAAGACTGAGACATCATTCTTGGCTGAATTTTGTTTATTTTCCTTCAATAAATCTATTTAGGAATTAAAACAGCTTCATCTTTTTCTAGGTTCCTAGTAGGCAAGTGAGAGTAAGCACAGCCAGCCAATGTGAGACAACAAATAATGTCCCAACAGGGACACGTCTCTCTCCCTGCAGAGTGTATGGAGAGACTGGATGATCCTAGATTTCTGTCTTGTAGAAAGAGTAAAAGGTTTATCTCGCTATCTACGTTCCCCTTAGTCCTAGCACACAAAATGTTTTATGTGGCACAAGTTTTTCTGAGATTTCTCTGGAGTAGCAGTTATTCTCAATCTTTGTTCTTCTGTCTCCATGATAAGCTGTCATAGAGAGTTATACATGGCATCTCTTGAAAGTAAGCACAAATATCTTCATATGATTAAAATGTTCTGCTTTGTTTTACTCTGTGGTTTTGATAACAACATCTGCCCAAAGTTTGCCAGTGTGTCACATTGTCTTCTGTTAACGTGTCCCTTGGAACAATACATGGCTTTAAGGTCTCTTGTAAGATGGGAATTAGACCCCTGAGGATAAGCAGAGAACTTGGCTTCCGTTTACATTGATCATTGGAGAACTTCATTGATACAACAACTCCAGATCTGGTGTGAAATAATGGCTGCAGGAAATAGCAGTTGAATTCATGCTTGCTAATGGAGTTCTATTTGTGCTTTGAGGGAAAAAGGAGGCAAAGGTACTTTTTTTTTTTAAATATGCTGAGAAGATTCATGCATTGGGATTCACCTTTGCAGTACCTTCTTATCTGCATACAAGAGCAGTGGGGTACGAACCATATTCTTCTGTTGAATGGATGATTCCTTATGGGAAAGAGGTTTAAATATTAAGGAACAATATATATAATCAAATCTATTTTTTCAATTAATTGCTTTAAAAAATGCTCAGATATTACCGTTGTGTGTGTGTTGTGCTCTGTGTATTTCTCTAAAGCATAAACCATAGTGTTGTTAATAGGATTCAGGGTGGCTCTGTTATCCCCTACTCAATTACCGCAGTACACAATTTAGGACTTTGTTTTTATTACACAGGATATGTTGCTGTGCATTCTCTCTCTGTACATCTGAATAACAAGGTAGAAGTGCACAGAAAGTAAAAGACAATAATTTCAAAAATTTCATCTAAAGAGTACGAGATATAATTCAGAAGCCTCAACCAAAATAATGTATATTACTTTGAATAAGACAGTTTCATATGAGTACAAGAGTAGAAGTAGTAATTCTCAGTTGTAGCAAAGTAATTTTCCACCTTCCGGCTGAAGATAAGATTAAAACAAAGGCCTGACCCTAGAGTCCCACTTGTGTTTTGAGATCACAAGATTACATCAAAATCTCAGACTGTATTTCAAGGGAAATTTCTAGTCCTTGAGGAGAATAGGAGGGCAGGACATTAATATGTCCATAGATAATACGGACATTAATATGGAAAGATGTTTTACTTATTTAGGATACTTTCCTTTGTATATTATCTATGAATTTTAAGAAATCCACTGTACTTCAGAACCCTTCTACAGTAGTGTCCAGAGTGTATTTAGAAGTTGCACTAGGAAAACATTACATTGCAACCTATGACAATACTATGGTTTTAAAAAAATTATGACTCCAGGTAGGATTCTTGTCCCCTAACTTTAGCCACTCCAAAATGATGGGGCTACACCATCTTAGTTTTCTAAACTTTTTCAAGGCTGAAGATAGGCGTCTTGAGAATTCACTACTGAGGGCATCGCAGTAACTCAGGCAAGAAATCTAACTTTTAAGCAGCTAAAGTCGGTGAAATGAAACTGCATCTTTATCCATGAGGAAATATGAGACCAAACCCTTTATATCTTCTTACGGAGAGTAGTCCTTTATTTCAGAGGGTGTAGCAGTAATGATAAAATTACACAGATGAATGATCCAAGGACGTAAGAAAGAACGAGCCACCAGAAACCTAAAACAAAAAAGGCCATACTGCATTATTATTTTTTTCCCAGTGCTGCTCTACTCTGGTGGAAGGAGGTGGTAAAGAAAGAACTGTAATTTCTCATTTTAAAGAGTGACAAGACTAAAAAAATCCAGGTATTTCTATTACTTTTAAAACAATGTAAAATTTTAAGGTGAATTCTTTGTGATCAAGGAAGAAAAAACAAAGAAACAAACAAAAAAATGCAAAAAAAAAAGCCAAAACCAAAACAAAGCATAGAATTACACTATCTAATTTCCATAAAACAAATGTTCAAGGAAAATCACACACATTTTAGTGACATTTCTGTCAATCAAGGCTATCCTATATTAGACTACACCTTTAAAAAAATCTCAAGTTCTGTCATGAATTACAAAATTCTATTAAATTGAGAATTATATTGTGCTATTATGCTCAAGTTTTATTTGGTTCTAATAATACTGAAGATATGATGGTACTATAGGTAAAATATTCCAAATAATTACAATCATTGATCTTCAATACAGAGCTCTTACTAATTATTAAAAATTAATGTGGATTTCAGTTTCTATAAAGAAATGTCTAATTCCCACTGCAAGGTAAGAAATATCACAGGCTTAAAATTTACCTAATTTATCTCTACAGCACAAGTTAATTATCCATCTATATACATTTTTAAGAATTAAAAAGATAAGGACCATTTGCAAATAACATTTGCATTTTCATGTTGATAGAAATTACTAATTTAATTTAATCTGTTCAGACTGCTGGGAGTTGAAAGTATAATGCATATGCCAGGTGTTTCTTCAGAGTTAAACACACTAAACCCATTACACTGGTGGAAGGAAGCGGCTTTGTTTTTGTTTTATATAACTTCATTCCCTTTAAAAAGAAATCTATTCTATTTTAAAGTTTCCTGAGATCAAGTTTAATGTTGAGCTCTGATGAAAAATCAATCATTTTAAAATGGTATGGCTGAGACTGTAGGAATGAGTGAAAGTGCCTATCCATTTTGCAGCTGAGCCTGGCTTATCTGAGTTAGAAACATAATTTTCTGTTTCAGCGTAGACATACTCAGAGGAAAAAAAAAGGCTCATGCTTCAATAAAAGCTGAGAACTCATCAATGATGTCAGGCATTGTCTCAGGTGTACAGCTCTTCTGTGGCCTGAGGAATGCAGTAGTATTCCTTGCCACTCCTTGTATTTTAGGTGTTTTACAACTACAGAATATCAAGATTTTCCCCTCTGCAGCCAATCGTGAGGCAGTAAAAGGTGATGCAGTTAGGTGTAAACCTAGGCTGAGAAGTTTAATTTCAGTTCTACTAGCTTTGCCATCTGTTTCATCTCAGTAATAAAAGGTACAGACAGATGGGAATTCTGCTCTTGCGTTCATGCTGTTAAACACTGAGCCATTGGTTAATAAACTTACTGCCATTCATGATGAAATTAATGGTAAGACCCCTCAACTCCCCAGCTAGATACCTAGGCCCTACATAGTAAGATCTATGATACCTACATCCTTTCACTGGCTCATCCCAAAGAGAGGAAAAAGGAGGGTTTTCTGAATATCTGGCATAAATACTGTAGAGCCTCCCACTCCAGAGCTGGGCGTGACTTAACATCAATTCCTGTCTGGTGCAGAGTCAAGGTAAGAGATTTGGCTGGATCCACTTGCAACATACAGATCCTCTTGTGATAAAACTAGGAGTCTTGAGCTGAGAAAGGAACATTTCTTTTTATTTTATTTTCTTATTGTTACTGCCACAGATGCATCAGATGAATGATTACAAGTAAAGCACTGCTAAAATAGTTTGTGAGTTACGGTTAATCTGACTAAGGGGTTTGTCTCAGGTGAGCTACAGTTAAACGCATGAAGTTGACTGCCACACAGAGCTGAGATTCATTGATTCAAGTATAATATTTGTTGTCTGAATGTCTACATTGGAATCACCCTAGGCTCCTTTTATATAGTCAGTGAAGAGAAATAAATGCTTCCAGGAAATAATTAATTTTGTACTACAGTAGATGTCTAGGTACAGATAAATCATACTATTTTTCTTCGTTGGCATCAAAATGGCTTTATTTTAGTAAAAATAATAGCACATCTCACATGATAACTTGCACTATTTTTCAGATTATTGCAAACCTTCTAAAATACATAGTTTAAGACCAGTGTGTAATTCCATACCCAGACTGCATAAATTACTTGACCTGTGCTACTCTAGTTGCAGAATCTGAGAGACTCATGGGGAGATTTACCTGTCTGCCAGCCAGAGGAAGAGAGATGGTGTCTACCAGGGCATGAGGTGCCAGGCAGTGGGTCACTGAGGGACTGTAACCTGCTGTTGCTCCTGGGGAATGTGCTCTCCCGTTACGTTTTCTTTGTGGGTGAAGCTACTCCTCTCTTTCAGTACAAATCTGCCTGTCTTGAGCCTCAGCTGTAAATGTAGATCATGTCTGAAACCATCTATGTGCTGGTCTTGGAAAAAAAAAAGACCTATTTGCAATAGGAATCAGTAGTGCCTAGTGTTTGAAGGGGCAGATTTGGGCTCTCAGAAAAAGGGGGGTTTCTTCCTCTTAGGATAGGAAGGAATGGCGCATAGTATTTCAGATTAATTTCTAGACTTCAACAAAGGTGAAAGCAAGGCTTAAAACCAACAAGATAGCAGGTTTTCCCTACTGCTACTTTCTTTAAAACAAACAAACAGCAAAACCGATTCTGACAATTATATCCTTACGCAATGTAAGGCACCAGAATGCTACTTCCTGAAAAGAAGATGCAGACTGCTTCATTAATTGTAAGAAAACATCAGATTGCTCAGACTTCTTTTAGGAAAAGAATCCTGTTGGTAGAATCCAACAGAAAAGAACAGAGACACTCCTATCAGGAAAGTAGATATGATTTGCATCCCGTAGTAGGTATCCATGGATGGTATACAATGGAAGAAGAAACCTGTCACACTGAGATAGGAGTCTGATAAAAATAACCTCCCAAATACCTCACTAACTCACTGTAGCAATAGCTGTAAAGTCTCTGCTAATCACTGTGGTTGCAGTTCTAAATTTCTTTTGCAGACTATATACTACAGATTTCAGTATTTACTACATATGTTAGTTGCACTTCTCTCTTCATTTTTTTTCTTCAAAATGAAGTCAATAATTTCCTCTCAGATCNTTACTTTTTAATGATTCTTTTTCTCAGAATCTATATGTATTCTGGAGGAAGGGATTGTAGTACAATATGCTTATATCACATAGGACTTCTGTCAAAAGGATTTCTTGTAAAGGTATAATGCACACTTTACAAAGTCTAAGTCCTTACAAACAAAACTATTTTTGACATTGGTCTTTTTGTATCAATTTTTCTAGATGTGAAGAAATACTTTTGCAAGCATTTTTTCATTTGTATGCATTTATACAATTTTTCCACAGTAACAGGTTGGACTTACTGCTTCTATCTGTAGATTTCATTGGACTCAGATCTATTAAATTTCTTAAAATCTGTAGATAAAATCTTTTCTTTCTTCAATGTTGTCAATTGAACTTTTTTCCTCCGTGTCAAAAAAGGTGGCAGGGTATATTTAACCTTTAATACAGTTCTCCCCCTCCCTTAGCATTTTGTTTGAGCTTATTTACTTCTGTAGGATTAACTTCCAGTTTTGTTCTGAAATCCAGGCATAGGAGCGTCCATTAACGCATTTCACTTCTGTGACTCCAGTTGCTTATGATAACATGATAAAGTGTCATACATGCAATAAATCCAAAGTGTTGCTATTTCTTTTAGAAATCTATATGAAATTATGTTCTTCTATTAACAAATAAAATGCTAAGGAGTAAATGAAAAATGAGAAAAAAATTCCAAAAAATGAGAAACATTTTATGGACTTCTTCTGTAACAATGACCCAGTAAAAGGAACAATTTTTGGAGGCAATTCATTAAGGGGCAAGAATATTGCCATGAACCAGGAATATATTAACCCAAAACAAAAATGGAAAGACCATCCCAGCTTCAAAAAGTTTATAACATAATAAGAAGTAACAACTGGAGACAATAGACTGGAAGAACATATGAAAATGAGACATAGTGATCCAACCCCCCTGCCACAGGCAGGGGCATCTTCAACTAGATCAGGTTGCTCAGAGTCCTGTCCAACCTGGCCTTGAATGTTTCTAGGGATGGGGGATCTGCCACCTCTCTGGGCAACCTGTTCCAGTGTTTCACCACTTGCATCATAAAAAAATTATTTCTTATATCTAGTCTGAATCTACCCTCTTTTAGTATAAAACCATTACCCCTTGTCCTATCGCAACAGGCCCTATGAAAAAGTCTGTCCCCATCTTTGTATAAGCCCCTTGTTCACTCAAGATGTCTCTAAAAAGATGGATTTTTAAGATAAATTGGAAGGACAATAAAGCTAGATGTTTACAGACTGTTCCAATAAAAATAAGAGGGAATAAGAGGGAATAGAAAATTAAACTTTAGAAGGAGGAGTCAAAGTTTTCCATTTAGATATGACTATAGAGAGGTACTTGGAGATGTCTGTGAATGAAAACAAGTACAGTAAGTTTGATATAATGGAAAAGTCATAACCAGTAGAGAAATGGTGAAAAGGGAAGGCCAGGATGAAATTCCTTAATTAGACAGTCTGAAAGAGGATAGCTGAAAATTATTCTATTCTTAAACCTGTGAAAGGTGTTGCAAGGAGATGGCAAGCTGCCATTTTGTCAAAGTCTAAAGTTGAAAACACTATGTAGAAAATGTGCAAGTATTAACATAACCACATAAGCTTGATTTTTGGATTTTATTTGTCAAAATCTGATGATGCCAAACTAAGCACTGAAGTGTGAAGTGAGGTGAGGGATGGCAATGGGTTGGGAGAAAGAAGGAATGCTGAAGTGTTAGTTTTTTATGCTAGAGAGAAAAGCTGAGAATTTAAGATATAGTTTTGGGATATGGAATTAAAGCAGTACATTGCCTGCAAAAAGTTCAGAGTTAAATCTGCATCTATTACGGAAGTTCACTTTACAAAGATATTGAGAATAAAGAGTTGTGACTGAAATCTAGAAGTAGGAATATGAAGAAGAAAATGTTCTTTAAAGGATAGAATAAGGTTATTAAAAAGCCAGGTGGAGGCACATTAAAGAGCTCAATCTTGGAGGGCAATGTAACACAGAAGAGACTATGTTGTGGAGAAGAATTCGGTTAACTATCAAATATGGTTGGCAAGGAGAAGGAGCATGTGGATAAAGTACATTTCGTGAGATTTGGCTAGGAAATGATCATTGATTATCTGGTGACAAGGGTTTAAACTAAGAGCAAGATGTGAAATCTTAGAAAGGGATGAGTGCAGATGTGAAGGAGGTGTGAATACCACAGGGTTAGGAGGACACATGGAGGAGAAGTGGTACAATGTCCTTGCTCCTGGGCCCACCTTCCAGAGCAATTGGCAGAATCTGGATGATCCAGGGGCATGGGGACATCAAAGGACTTGCTCTACATCTGCTTTAAGAAGCTCTTTCTCTCACATCACTGCCAAACATGTTCACAGTTGAGAGCACAGAAGAGACGATACCCACTGCTGGCTGCCAGGGAGTGAGAGGTGCAAATTGTCGAACTGTTGAACTTTACGGAGGGTGGTCTAGACATTGACAGAGATCTCCTCTCCAGAGGTCTGCCAAAAAGGTGCAGAGGTAGTGTATTCTGAGAAAAAAAGCCAAAGGGAAGAGCAGGCAGTCAAGGATTTGGAGGAGGAGATTACAGCCAAGTCAAGAGTAGATAATAGGTATCTGCTTATTGTGATGTATTTCCAGTGCAGTGCTCAGAGCTCCTGGGGTTTCAGCTCTGTCATTCACAGAGCACTTTGCCATCTGCACAGCAAATGGTGTGAAAAGGTGTTTAATTCAAAGTGGCAATCATATAGAACAGTGAGTAAACACAAGAGGGAATAGCTGGTTAAAGTCATATATTTTTTATACTTCCAAAAAGTTTTAAGACAGTTGGTTAATGTTAAATCCTCCTTGAAATTTTACTTGGTGCTGACCTCTACAAATCATTTGTTCTCTCTCTCAAAAAAGCTTCACCATCTGATAACACTAGAGTTGAGAGGTTTCCCTTCAATTTTTATCCCTTTATAGCCCCTGAAATAAGAAAGTGAATGGAACTGTAACTCTTCATCCGCATGTAACCCACTATACAGTTAGTTTCTTTCTGTAAATTTATTTTGCCATTTAGTGTCGAAAGTTAAAGAGAAGTATTCAATTCTGTCCATAGGATAGAATAAATGAATACAGCCTGTGTTTGTCTATACAGCACATTTAATCATTGGGATATAATATGCATCACTGAATATATCTTGCTGTATTTGCCATAGATTCCTAAATGATAGCATTCACGATTAAACCTGACATTTTGAAAAAAAGAAAAAAAGTCATCTGCTGTTTAGGAATTAAAATCTGAAAATATTCTGCAGTCCTTTGTGTGAAATTAAGCTATATAACTTTACGTATTTATAGCCTGATGTTTAACATGCTTTATCTACTGCAATGAAAATTTTAATGACACATTAATATGTCTATTTTTCTTCATATTTTTCACATTCTTCTTCATTATGCTTCCTCTGCATTATATCTTCACCTTTTTGGCATCATTCCACTCTGTTAAACAAATTATTCCTAGGACTAACTAAACTTATTGTTATCAACTGCATTATTTACACATCTAGCCCGATTTTTAATAACCTGATTCTTAGGAGCACTAATAAGCTTCATTGCATTAACTAAAATTGCACTGTAGCTTTATAATACAACCAAACAGAATTTTAACAACAAAAAAGTAATTCCTGTAGAAATTCTGACATATAAAAATGTCCACTTACTATGAATTGGGGAAATAATACAGTTTTGAAACTTTTTTTTCCAGAATCTAAGATTGAGCAGCTTCTTATAAGTTTCAAATGCCTGATGTTCTGCTAGTGGTGATTATGCAGACATACTGCAGTTTGACTACAATTAATTTTGACAATGAGTGAAAAATGTACCTAGTCTTTAGTCTAATTTTTCCCTATTTTCATATGGAGCTATAGGCTGGCTATGAAAGTGTTATTATCAGGCCAGGTATGTAAAATTTTCCTTGGGAACACTACTTATGACCTCCTAAAGATTTCTTACTTCATAATTATTGTTGCCACCTATCCACAGTCTCAATAAACTCTTACTTTTGGTTCTCACATTACATGTCTCTGATGTACATCTCAAAATGTAGGGGGACTGATATCATTGTTCAAAACAGCACCATGTAAACACTTCTATTTTATGCCACATGCAGTGGAGTATGTTGTTCCAAGTGACCCTTGCAGGATGTGGTCCCTACCTCAGACAAGGGTGAGCTTACCAATCACATATTTCCCTGGCATTATTTTTGTGGGGAAACAAAAAACAACAATAACAAAACTTTACCTTTTTTTTTGTTCAAGAAACACTCATTACTCTGATGAAGCATTTGGTCCCTGGCAATAAATAGCTTTAAGTCTGAGACTAGTTCACCCAATGATCTTTCTATGTAAAAAATGCTTGAGGCACATTTCAGCATTGTACAGAATAATTTATATTTTGCCCACTGTATTTACTTGATCTTGTAGGGGCATTTGAATGTATGAGACCATTTGCTGCTTCTTGCTGAGATTGCCTTGTAAATCATACACTTTGTTTTGAGAGGTTTTATAGGCCATTTGTGGGTGGAAGTGACGAGTCAATAAATAGTGCGGCTACATATCTGACGTATGGTAAGGCAAATTGACTGAAAGTCTTAGACTGATGTGAAGAGATATAAAGTACATGAATATACTGCTGGTAAGTCTTGAAAATAAACTAGATGATTAAAACTAGCAGTATTGGCAAACAAGAAAATGACAATTAATTTAGCCAATTGTATGCATTCCTATTTCTGCTAGCAGTCAGCCCAAATGAAAAGATGAACTGAACTGTGGAAAAAATCAGACCACAGACTCAGCCTAACTGTCTAGGTTCACAAATCCAAATTAGAATCTGACTGCAGATGCTCTGAGGTCTACTCCTTTGATTTGTTCATCCTGGAATCTGACTCTGGGCCTGAAATACTTCAACAACAAGCACCTGTATTTTTAATCAGTAACTAGTTACTAAGTTGTATAAGGTCGATGTTTTCTTTCTGCTTTTGCCTCCATTTTAAGAATCGCTACAAATAACTGATGCTTATTTTCCTTTTCTTAATTTTTTTATTGTTGTTGCCCACTTCAACTTATCTTAAATGGGTTGAATTTTGTAAAAAAGTTAGAGGTTTCAAATCTTTTACAAATCACACATTATTTAGGGAAACAGGTGCTAAGGACTGAGAACTCCTTGGTATTCTTGAAAGCAACCTTGATCGGTGGAACAGGTCTTTTTGAGCTATGAACTGGAGCTGCTATATTTTCTAGCTGATTGGAAGTATTTGTTTGCACCAAACTGAACAAAAGCAAACACCAAAGATTATAAATTATCTTCTACTTCTTTTCAAGGCATGCTATAAATCCACTTTACATATTGTTATGAAGTTTCATTTTTTTGAAAATTTGTCATTTATACTTTGTTTAAAAAAAAAGTAGTTGGATACATAGCACCTGATTTATCCTGTATGCCTACAGATATCAAGCAGAATAGGTTTATGCCTTGAAAAAGGGTATCTGATATTTTTCGGAAACGTGTAACCTGTCTTTTGAAGATAGATTTGAAGGAACATATCATTGTTGAACAAAATGAAATAAACATTTTGGAATGCATTCAGACATGAAAGTTTATATGGTAGTCTTAAAACATGACTTCAGAGCAAGACGTTTTACAATCTTAATCTAACAGACCCAGAATGGACTATGCCTTATAGTTGTAGTGTCAGAATGAGGTGATGAATAGCCTTCCATACTGAGGCACAGTATGATATGTTAATTGCAGCAGTGCAACTGCCAGCTTAGAGCCCAGGATGGAAGACATCAGTGGCTTAGAGAGAAAGGTTCTAGTTATAAAATACGGCAAGGGTGTAATATGCTCTTTTGCTTAAATAGGTCTTAGCTGGATTTATCAGAGAATCATAGAATGGTTAGAGTTGGAAGGGACCTTGAAGATCATTGAGTTCCAGCTTCCCTGCCATGGGCAGGGACACCTCGCACTAGAGCAGGTTGCTCAAAGCCCCATCCATCCTGGCTTTGAACAATTCCAGGGATGGGGCATCCACAGTTTCTCTGGGCAGCCTGTTCCAGTGCCTCACCACCCTTGCAGTGAGCATATGGAAATATTTCCTGTGTTCAAATATTTATTCCCAATCAAGTGGTGTTCCACAGCATTCCCCCAATGCAGAATACTTGCAGAACTTGAGATTCACTGCCAATCATTTAATGCAGCATCAGCTGTTTATGCAGGACTTTTTGTCCATGCAGTTAAAGCAGTGTGTAGAACAAAAGAATCCTTTTAGTTCCTTTAGGGTTTGGTTTGGTTTGGTTTTTTGTTTTTTTTTCTTTTGAGGGGGGACTGTTGTTTAGACTTTGGCTATTTTAAATACCAGCTGCATAGACTTGTGTGTGCTGGACATTTTTTTTATTTTTCCCTTCCTGTTGTTTACATTATCTAATATCAACTTGATCAACTTTCAAAAGGAGGGTAACAACTGCTCTGTTCCTTCAGGTTCTCAGAAATCTTAGTGGATATCTACTAGGCTCTTGAAAA
Organism: Nycticryphes semicollaris; assembly: GCA_013400055.1. NCBI lineage: Eukaryota > Metazoa > Chordata > Aves > Charadriiformes > Rostratulidae > Nycticryphes > Nycticryphes semicollaris. The sequence goes on from VXBJ01001916.1 coordinate 838,517, forward strand.
TAAGCAGCACGCATGAAGGGGCTCAGAGCTAGAGCAGTAATAGATACATGCTCTGAGCTATTTTTACAGTTCTCTGACACCAGTCACACTATGTAAATATCTGAGCCTAGTGATGAAAACAGAGCGATGGATCTATACTTTTGCATGATCAGGGCCTAACCTATGCTACACCTTAATATATCTTTTTCAAGCAGTCCACAATTATTTGCTTCACCTTTATCTTTGACTGCTTTTATGGTATGCAGCCAGTCATCTAAGCCATATGACACTGCTGCTGCTCACTGACAGGATGACAGCCTTTGTAAACAAGACAAACAACGTCAAGGAGATTTCTAGATGGTTACATGAACGCTTTCCCCCTGCAATCTCATAAATAGCAGATATTGACAGCATTTTTATAGAGTTTTAATTCTGATATACAATAGAAAGAACTACCCAGGATAGCTAATAAAAATATTTGTCAAAACAAGGTTAGAAGATTCAGATTAATATTATTTACAGTTATCTGAGCAAATAAATTCTTGGTTTTAATAATAAACATTTGGTTTAATACAAAAGGGAAGTTCTAAAAAAATATCTGAATGTACACGTTCTGTTTTATCTGCATGTCATAGCTGAAAATACAGGGTTAAAAAAGTTTGATTTCTTATATTTGGTCAGTTTCATCTCCAATATCTAGTATCAGCATCTTGTAAGTAAGCATTTTCCCAAAAAGAACATTAAATGACATTTTAGATAAGCTAGTATAGAGCTAGTTAATTTAGCGTATCTACTCCTTTTTTCATTAAGGTGTTCAGTAAATTGAAATTCTGTTTCTCCCCTCTTTAAAATATTGTATGTTTTTTGCACTGTATAGAATTGAGTGTGTCTTAAAAAAGCTGGAACAACCTTTTAAAAGTCAGATAAATGGAAACTCAGAGGTCAACTTAGCAATTAGTGATATGTATTGCATCTATTCAGAATTACTTTTTCTCTGACAAGTACTATTCTAGAGTTTTATTTTCTTTTAACTTTTTTTTTTTTTTTTAAGTGGAAGGTTGTTCTCTGACCTTCACTCTTGACTCCATTGCTACAACCCATCAATCTGTCATACGGTGTCCTCATGTAAGCCCAGGAAACTAAAAACGTAACGGGTTTCTGTATTGTTACTGGTTTTGTTCCTATCATGCTAGAGAATTCTCTTGCGCTTTTTGGCATTTTTATATTTATGGCTGGCATGTTCACTATCATGCTTAATCCTATTGTTCTGTGCTGAAAAATGTTGCCATTTTACACACATCTTTTCTAAGCCTACTTCTAATAATATGAACCTCATGGAAGGGTCCTCCCTTTTGTATGTCTGTAGGCTTCCACATTCTCTTAACCAAAACTTGTCTAAAGTTTCTGTATTAAGCTGAAATGAGATTTAAGGAGTAAGAGATTTGCTTTTTGTAGTGTTGAAGTTTAAGTCTAGTAAAACAGACAATGAAGCTGTTGTATATTTTCAGACCGTACTAATAGTAGAATTAACCCTTCTATTCAAAAGATGAAAATTTGCTAAGTATAACTACAGGGAATAAATAAGGTTGTGCAGTCAAGAGATGAAAATACAGTTGTGCAAAAAGAAGAGAGAGTCCCTTTGCTCTATTCTTGCCCCAAGAAAACAAGTTGTGTGGGTGTATATTTAGAACCAAGGACGGATGTCATATGGTGGGTCCCTCAGGCTGCCTGACAGCCAGCAAACTGCTAAAGAAGGGGTAACAGCTGCTTCCAGTAAAACTGCAATGAAGGTGGAAGTGGATTAAACCCAGATTTGCTGCCCAGATCTCAAAGGAACAAGTATGGAAAAAAAGGCATCCAGTGCCTGAGGAAACAGCTTAATATCATCAAATGAGAAAGCTCCAATAATGTATCAAAGACAATATACAAGATAGTTGAGCGACACTTGGAAGTTGGAACTGCACAAACTTCTCACACTTGATGCAGTAGGCCATTCTGAAAAGGGTTATCCTAGAGAATTAGCTATCTGGAAATGTGGGTGCATAACAAAAATGTCAACATACCATAGGTAGAACATTGCAATAAACAGAAAATCACACAATATTAATATCAGTCTGTTGGGCAAACTAATGAGCTACATTTAATTTTATGTTTAAAACATATAAAGAAAGAGAAGCTCCTTAAAGGCATAAAGATTATCCATGATTGGATTGAGTGAAATCCTGTTCTTCTTTATATCAATTTCAAGAAAACACAGCAGAGGCTGTATTTCAGTGCTCTTTGCCAGAGTAACCCAGCTAAGGATCACATTAGCCACATTCACCAATCATGCTATTGTACATGTTTTGTTTTTAGTGTTGATAGCAGAATTTTGTACTGGAGATAAAGTTCTTAAGAAGCTGGAAGAAAGATATGATCCCCACCTTTTTTTTTTTTTTTTTTTTTTTTTTTTTTTTTTTTTTTAAGCATGAATTTTAGCCTTTACTGGTTTAGGTACTAAAATTTTGGGGAGATATTGTTTTGATTACATAATGTTTAGGAAGCATATCTGGAGAAGCATATCTGGAAACATCAATATACACATCTTAGTTTATGGGAAGAAATAATTTTGCTGGAGATACAAAATAGGAAATTCCTATCATTCAACTATCTTAAAGTCTAACCATGACTATGGGTCATTTTTTCTGTTCTTCTCCATTGACTTTAAATCAGGCTCTTTATACTGAGATTTGCTAGACAGATTTGATGCCAAGAAGATAGCAGACAGAAGGAAAAGGACCAAGAGAGCAAGGGCAAATACCTAAGCTTGATCCACAAGTTTTTGCAAGCTAGTTTTGTCAACATCAAACGTGAGAAAGCCATACCCCGGGTTAAATCATTCTGCTGTGGGGAAAACCCTTACACAAATGCACCTTTTCTAGCAAAAGGGGATTTGCAGGTTTATAGCATATTTTGCAGAGAGGTAGCAAAGCTACTGAGGGATAAATTTCCCCTGCTAGTGTACACAGTGTCTGTGCTCTGAAGCACTGCTGGCATGGTTATGCCAGTATAACCCTAGAGAAAAAGATGACAGCTTCTCACTTTAGTCTGTATTTATAGCTCTGGGTTAGAGTGAGATTGAAAAGGCCATTAACACTTGTATGTAAAATGTACTGTTCTGTGCAATTTCCACTTCTAAAATGATAAGAAGAACTTATTGTGAAGACTCTAGATTGGTGGAGCTCCTGAATGCAACTTCATGTAAGACTTTCCACTGTGATTGTGTATTTCTAGTTATTAAAACACAGAGAAGGTAAAACTCAAACAATATGTATTTCTTATAAGATTTGCATTTAGGATAAGGCTGAGGAATGTTACCTACTTACTTTAGCAATTTTCTGACTTTGAGTAAACAGGAGCACAAGTTGCCATTAGTGGCCATCAGATATAAGAGTTGCTTTATGTTGTATCTTTCAAAACTATGAGATTTTTCTTCCAAACTGTAGTCCTCCTTGTGCAGGAGAAGGAAAAAATGACAGGATTTTAATGTAGCAGTGTTTTATTTCATGTTAGTACAGAGTTAGTTGATAGATAGCCCTGATAGTAGCATGCTAGTTGTGAAGACATTGACAATTTTGTAAAAGGAGCAAACAAATATTGTAAGGTTGAAATTGTGTTGGAACTTTAAAACAAAACTAAAGTTTTTAGAGACTGAGACAATCATGTTACACTTAGTTTTCTTTTCTTCCTGAGACAAGAGCAAAAATCTGAAAATAGGGTGTTGAAAAACTCTGGTCTTATGTTTTTAATCTATTCTAAAACAAGAAATATTGAAATTACAATAACATTAAAAAATTTGTTTTGAAAAATGCATAGCCAGGTTAAAGAGTCTCAGATAAACTTTGAAAAAGAAAACAAAGCTTGAGATGCTGCTTCAAACTACCACTGCCAAAATTTTTGATAATGAAAAGCCATGTGACTTTGAATTTTGTTAGGGCTTATGTGACTTCAGGGATTCGGGTCCAGCACTGCATGATTTCTTTTCTGTATTATCTGGGCCCCTAGAGCTCTTCTAGTTCTTCAGCAGAGTGATCCATTTAGATATTTACTATGCAGAAGTGAAAATACAAAAAAAACCCAAAACCAAAAGATAAGTAAGGTCCTGATTTAGGAAGTGGGAGATTGAGACTTGGTAATTTCCTCGTAAGTACTCTAACCACGTGGTGATTGATTGTTATAGGCCAGGCTTATTCAGCCCTTTTCCTACCTCTTTAAGACAATCAAGTATTCACCATTGTTTATTTGTTTTGGGTTTTCCATTCCAGGTGACTTTTGTGGTCATTGAAATATAAAGTATGATACTCTGATTTTTTAGCTCTAAGTGAGGACTGAGAAAGAAACAGACTCTAAAGCCAAGTAGTTATATCCTAGGCCCAAAGAACATACATGAATTTGATCTATGTCCCTGAAGTACCTTCATGGAGAATTTTGACTATTACAGAACCAGTGTCCTCTGGTGAGGGAAAAAAATATCTTTTAAAAAATAAAACTCCAAACAGAGCTCTAATTGGACCTTCTCAGTTCTGACCTAGTTGACCTCAATTTTGCATCTCTAACTTTGCACTGAAATTTGCTAGCACTTTTTATGCTCTGGACAAGATATGAATCACGTTTCTTTTCCCTTTTCTTGAAAGTCCCGCAGGAGCATTGATACAGCATTGATCTTGTCTTTTCAGTTACTCTTTACAGAAGGAAAGAATAAAATAAGAGCCCTGTTCATTCACATTCCTGCTACATATTGTCTTCTTGAAAAGGGCAAATTGTACATTTAGACCACTCATTATTTTACAAGATCAAGGCTAAGTTGATTTTTTTGAGCCATTCTGATTAGACTATATTGTGCTAAACTGTTTTGTCTAACTGTGTAATCAAATATAGTATAAACTGTCTGTTGGTAGCAGCTCGCTAGCACCAAAAAACAAAAAAAATCCAGTAACTAATAAAATATGCAAATACAAATTCAGGAGCAATATTTTTTAATACAAAAGTTTTAACAATCTTTCAGCCCCAATCTCGTCAATTACACATTAAAATTCAGAACTTTACAGATTAAATAGCACAGTAACTTTCAGAACAGCAACTTATATCATAGTAAAGAACAGCAGATTTGCAATTTATGCAATGTGTGTACAGACAGATATGTAAACGGTAACTTTTTCAAACTGGATCTGATAGATAACATTACAGAAAGCAGGGTGATGCACTTTATTCTGGTATGTCAAGTCTCTTGCATAAAGGAGCTTTATTT
>VXBJ01001916.1:843824-943266 GCA_013400055.1 Nycticryphes semicollaris
TTTTTTTGTGCTTATGTAGGAAGTAGGAAACCAAACACTTTGGTATGAAAAGTTCAGCTCCAAAGCTCATACTCTCATAGATCTTACATACTGTAAGAACAATACGATGAACTAGTCAACTAGTCTGACCTTCTGATACCAGTCAGCCTCAGGAGTTGTATCTCCTAATTCCTGCACAAATAACCTGTGGTATTAGAACAAAAGCTTGAGAGAGACATCCATCATCCGTCCTTTGTTTTAAAGTTCAGGTAGTATTTCCTATTTATTTATTAATTGTTCTTTATCTCTGTATTACTGTAGTGCTCAGTCAACAACTATGAACCTGGATTCTCTCATACTTGTCTTTGTATTTCTTTTCCAAAAAAGCCATCCAGGCCTTCCTAAGAAGAAAACAATCTTCAAAAACAAAATCTTCCTCTTTCAGATGGAACTTTTCTATTTATGGCAATAATTTCTAGCTAGATAGAGTGAAACCGCACCCCCTTTGAAATGAATGTAAATGCTGTCATTGGCTTGATAGCCAAGGGTTGTGTTCCTGAAAAAAACTATAGAAGCTTACAAGAGGTCATGGTATTTCTCTTACATCACTGATGTAGTTCTTCTTCCTTCAAGATCATTAGTAAGCTGAGATTTGGAAAAGCAGAAGGGTATTGTTAGGGAGAACTAATCTTAATGCCCACATAGCTAGATTGGCCCATCTTCTTTACAGATGTATACCTTAGAGAATTCATGCAAGGCATTTTTTTTTATGTAAATAATTAAGGAAAGTGCTCTATTATGACGAGCTTGAAAATCTTACGTGCTCCTCTAAGACATTAATTAACTATGTATACCACTGCCAAAGATCTATGATGCTACTATTGCCATAAACTCCCAACAGAGCTGTAATTCAGCAGTGAAGACTTAATCTCTTAAGTATAGGATTAATCTCTTAAGTATATGCTTAAATGAATTCTTATCAATCAAAGTATTAAAAACATTTTTATGTCCTATTGACTTTATTGCCTGTATCATTCAATTTTGAATGGTAAAATAAACACAAAGTAGAAACTAGTTTTTTAGTTTTAGGAACTCTATAAATTTCTAATTTCTGCTTCCCAAACCAATTCAACATTACAAAGAATGAACAAAAGCTATAGGTTATAGCTCCCATTGGAGCTCTTAAATATTCTATAGTATCTGGATATTTCATCATTAATTTTTACCATTTTCCAAATTATACTTGTTATCTTCTGTGACAGCAATGTGAATACGGATGAGTATCCATCTCAGCAGCCTGTTTATAGCTTCCGTCACCACTCCACAGCTACACTTGCCACACAGGCATCTTATTTTCTTTTGATATATATTCATTGAGATTTAGACTTCCTGAGAGAGTACCTGGTGTTTCTAAAGTCCCTTCTTCCTTTTCCTTGAGGATCAACAGTTTGAGCAGACTTCCATCATGGCCACAGAAACTGCTCTTCCTTTCATCTCCCACAGCCCTTTTGCTGGGTGCTCAGTGAGTTCACTTCACTCTGCTCCTTAGAAGCATATGTTTCACTCAGGAGAACATAAAGGTCAGTAAGGTCACCTTACTGGATGCTCAGTCTTACTGGTCAGTGGTAGTGAAAGTTACTTAATGTATGGGAGATGGGAAAGACACTTTTTTCTTTCATTACAAGGTAGAAGGAAAAAGGTTTCAGGCAACTCTATTTGTGATCAGAAACTAGAGGTGAGGGAGAAACGTGCAAAAATTATACTTTTCTAGACTGCTGATGTTAAAAGAACTAGCAAATACTTGACCACCTCATTCCAGAAAATATCACTCTATCAAATGCTCATACATTTTTTAAAAATTACAAAATATATGTTAATATGGCTGACATCAATTTTCTGTGAAGCATTCTAAATTGTTTATTTTTCTTGGCAAATCAGAAATAATTTGGACTTCCAATGAATCAATTCAACTGACTGAGCTTGCAGGAAACCAGGAAACTATTATTTTTCTTTTTCTTTTTTTTTTTCTTTTAGGTTAGTTTTTGCTGACATTGCAAGAGAATTGACATATCAGGGAGCCAAGATAAGCAAGTGTGCCAGAGCAAAGGGTGTACTAACATTTAGGCTTACTTAATCTCTCGTGAAGCTGCATTCTGAATTAGTATTCAATATATAATACTACTCTAGATATCTGACATGGTATGTTTGTATATAAATTTTGTTTATTCTTTCTATTTATTATTACAGTAGCAGCTAGAAGTCAGTTAGAACTCTCTGTGGGGTATTCAAATACAGAGTAAGAAAAAGTCACCAAATAAATGGATATGGCAAAGGAAAGACAGAAAAACAGAAGTATAGAATCTTCTTCAAACAGTGTCAGTGCCAGCAGGGCTCAGGTCCTCTTCATTCAATTTGATGCCTCTCTCCTGGAAAGAAAAGATTATAACTGCACTTTCTGCTCAGAAAAAGTCAGCTCCCCACATATGAATATCAGATTTGTTCTTCTCCCTGACTAGGAAATGCCTTCTAAATACTGACAAGGTTTGACAGTGAAATCTTAGTCACCAACAAAGTCAATAGCAAACCTAGTAATTCACTTCCAGCTCCAACCTGTTTTAATAGAACAGTATCTACCAAAGCTTGGAATACAAAGATTCTGAGACAGGTCTCCTTGAGCATGACCATCATGGAAGATAAAGGCTAAAAGCTAAGGAAGAAAGAAAGACCCACCATTTTACAGAAACTATTCAAGCTAAAGAAGACTGATGAGTAATACTTATCTCATCAGAACAGTAAAAGAAACAGTAAATAACTTACTTTTTGTAGATATCTGCTTCCGTGTACACAACAGCAGCAAAAGACTAAGAAAAAGGTGGATTCACTATTCAGTGGGGTGGGGAACCTAGTGACACAGGGCACAGAAAAAGCCAAGGTACTCTATGTGCTTGTGATTTTCTTTTTGTTAAAACTGATAATGTCTGCCCTTAGATGACACAGCTCCTTGAGACTGCTAGCAGAGTCTTTCGGACTCTGCAACCACAGAGTGTTGAAAGATACAGTTAGGGAGGACCTGAACCATCTAGACGTACCGGAAGTCAATGGGATGCATCCAAGGGTACTGATGGAGCTGATCAATGTCACTGCAAGACCTTTATTGTATTTGAGAGGTCATACCAATCAGGGAACCTGCTGACAATTGGAAAAAGACAAACACAGTCATCTTCAAGAGAAACAAGAAGGAAGAGCCAGGGAACTGCAGCTTCACCTTGGTCCTTGAAGACGTTATGAAGCAAATCCAATGGAAGCCATTTCCAAATTCATGAGTGGCAAGACAGTGATTAGAAACAGCTATCAGGAATATAGCAAGGGCAAACAGTCTCTTGGCAAATAATGATGAGAGGCTATCTCTGTGAACAAAGTGAGACTAGAGGTTGTTTTCCTTGACTTCATCGAGGATTCTGATCCTATCTGCCATGGTGTCATAATAGGCAAATCGGTGAGATACAGACTGGATAAGAAGCCTTAGAAAGTGAATGAAAATTTAGAAGGACCTCTGGTAGCTGGTCTTTTAATGATATTTAGGGATTGATCCTGGTACCAAAACTGTGGAATCACTTTATGAATGACATAGAATATGAAATGAAATGTTTTCCCTTTGAACTTCCCTCAGGAAGTTCATAGTAAATACTGAATTGTGGCTCAGGGTCAATATACTGGAGGGCAAGGCTGCTAGTGTGATCTAGACAAGCTGGGAAAGATAAGCTGACAGGGACTTCATGGTATTGAACAAAGGCAAATGCAATTTCATGCACCTACTATAGAATAATCCCATGCAACAGTACAAGGTGGGAAATGACTGATTAGAAAACAGCTTGGCAGAGGGGAACTGAAGGGACATGGTGAAGAGTAGATTGGAGTCAGCAATGTGTCTTGCAGAAAAGAAGGCTACAGCATCCTGAGCTGCATTACCAAGAGGATAGCAAGCAGGCTGTGAGAAGCAAGCACTTGTGCAATTGCATCTAGAGTATCATGGCCCTGCTTTGGACTAGATGACCTTAAGCATTCTGTCATGCTAAAAACATAATTTCATACACATAATACCTACTTATCAAGACCAATGATATGCTACATTATGTTTTAGGGTTCCTGGATGATATGTCCTTTCTGGATGCTGAGAGATTTGGAGAAGTTGATTCCCAGTTAAGGAGTAGTACTACAATCCAGATAGTAAAAATCAGTGCAGAAGTGCAATGGTATTGGTGTTATCGATCATATCATTCCAGTGTGAGTATTCATGTAGCGCTAATCAGATTCTCCAAATCCTGTCTTGAGTGACTACATTTAAGATATGGAATGTATTCTGTAAACACTGTCTGGTTGTTTGCAATCCTGCTAAGCAATTGGAATGAAGACTCAAGGACATTGCATACCCTTTCTCTCTTTACACTTGGGTGAGAGAGGAATTTTCTTTCGTCCTTCCATAAATAAGGAGTACTTGCCTATTCTTTACGTCCAGTGACAGTTTGTCAAGTATGTATCCATCATTAATTTATTGCCTGCACTGTTGCAGTCTTGCAAAGATCTGTTACTCTGAAATACTGATTGCAAAATTAGGAGTAGAATTTTTCATATTAATGTACCAGAGAATTATAATTGATTCCTTTCTGTATAGCTTTTTGAGATTCCACAAATCTCTTCATAATCTAGTGACTTTTTGTGATTGTGAATGTATTGTTTTACATAGTCCATAAAACATGGTTTTGTATGAAACGTTACATATCAAAAGTGTAAAGTATAATTATTATTATTTTTCTTTAAATTAAAATGTCTCAGGGAAAGTTCTGCATAGTTCCCACAATAGGAGTGTGTGGCATAAAGATATAGTACTGAAAGGAACCTGCTCTTCACTGAATAGAACTATGTGGTATACAGCACACATAAAAATAAATAAAAAAAACCCTCTCATTTTTGTTATGAAAAACTGAATCTATAGAGAATTATTGAAAAGTGGAGTCACAGCATAATGGCATAAAAACATCCATGCTGGCTTTTCTGAGACATGATGTATGTTACAATAGTGCTATATTAATAAAAGATTAGCTAAATATGCCAATTATCTCTTCAGTGTAAAATTTCCCTCTCATTCAGTATCATTAGGAAGTTGGGAACTATTTTAACATTTTATTCCTTTTTAATCAACTTTACACAAGGACAAAATTTACATTAAAAAATCCTGAGTTTGATTAAAAATAACACCTTTCTTTTTTTTAATTTCCATTATATTATTTTTGCTTCAGATGTTATCAGAATAATTACTAAAAGTTCTGAAAAAATTCTGTCATGAGCAATCCCATTGTTTTCACTGAAACCACTTGTAAGGGCCTTGATCCAATGTCTATAAAAATTGAAGGGTTTTTTTTCTCCAGATTTTATTAAGGGGGAGAATAATTTCATAATTCTGTGTTTGTGCTCATATATAGAGAGTATTCAGTGAAAACAGAGTGGGTTGTGGATTTTCTCATCAAGAGAGTATATTTCAAATGGAAATGGACAGGTTTTTGAGTTTTTAGTTTTTGTTTTGTTTTGGTTCTATTTATTTATTTATTTAAATGTTTTTACTTTTATGCAGTTAGTAATGATATCAGGAACAGTTCATATACCCAGCCTGATCAAATCTACTTGGTATAACCTATTGATTTTACTGAGGGGGGACAGTAACAATCCCACTCTGATGAGAGTTGTCTTGATTCGAGGGCATATTTCTGGATCAAATCCCAGGGTAAGAATGTCAAATGCTTCTACAGAAGCTTAAAAACTGCTACAATCAGAGCTCCTTGGAAGGTATTAAGTGAGAAGAAAGAAAAGACAAGAGATTCTATTAAACATAATAATGCATTTCTGTGTGCTTTTTTATTAGAAATGTGCTTCTGTCTTGCTAGATTAGCAGAGGTTATCCCTGCTGTAACCATCTCTATCTGCTATATAAATATACATTTGACATTTAAAAATGTGACCATTTAAATTCCTATTATTTGTTGCTGAGTTCTTCATTGTCATTTTAAAGCTAGGGAATACCACTACAATTGTTAAAATCTTCAAAAATATAATAACTTTATTTCTATGTAGCCAAGGCTTTCAATGCTTTGGGGGCAGCCGTTTCCTATTAGTTTCTGCTTATCCACATTACGTGAACTGCATATTCAGAACTGTACATAAGGGATTTCAATACCCTGTTTCAATTAATTTCTAATGATAATTGGGAATCACACCCCTTTGTACAACTTGGATAACCCAACAGAAATACTTTAAGGACATTTGTAAGGGTTTAGGGAAGAACTCTATGTCAGGCATTTAAGTTGACATTAAGACAACTACTTATGCTTTTTGAGTTAAACATATAACCACTTTTTGCATCATTTGCATCCCGTTTAGGGTTTAATTCAGAATCTCTGGATTAAGTAGTAATCTTTCAAAAGCTTCAATGGAAGTTAGTGGTCAACTGGAAGCGGGAATTTTGTGTTTTTATGGATGAGATCCTCACACTTTCTATTCCTTGGTCTGAGCCACACACCATTTTGAGGAAACAGAATAAAAGTGAGTCAGCCCAGTACCATTCATCTTTTCTTCTTTTCTGCCAGCCCCAGCTCAACAAACAGCATTTCTTGTAGTTAAGGTGCAAGCAACATTATCAGAAGAGGAAAGAAACTTAGCATAAGCAGCTGCTCATTTAAGGGCAGAAAAGAGAAGTATGGTTGCAGTAAAAAGATGCAGGGAGGTTTTTCCAAATAGTTCTATAGCAAAAAGGATCTAATAATGATATGGCTGCAGGCAGGGCCAGTGACAAGAACAGAGCAAGCTGTTAAAGGAATTATGTGACCATGTGTCTCTAAACTATCTGGCATATTTTTATGGATTTTAGAAAAACGAATGTTTTCTAGATATGCATACTTAATATGCTATGGAAAATGTTATTGTATTCAACTGATGACCTAGAAGGAAATAACTTTCAGTTCCCATGCAGAAAAGATTAAATTGTCTGTTTCTGTTTCATAAATAATGCTGAAACAAACTTATTATTAGAATTTCGTATGCTAGCGCCTTTGCTGTCTTTTATTTCCTTACTTAAACTGATGACCTGAGGTGCTGTGTGTGAATAGCCCTGAAATAAAAATTGAATGGTGCATTAAAGAGAAAAAAGTTTTAAAGCACATTATGCTGTGGTGCCATATTATTAATATGCTTATATATTTTAAATTGCATACTATATTTTTGATTGGGATTGTCATATGAAACTGGCTCCCTAGATAGCTATTTTCAAAAAGTTCCTAACGTAGAATTTGTTTTTCCAGATAAATACCTACTCACCATGATTTATGCTGTCCAAACACATGCACAAATAAGCACATAAACAGACACACACGCCTTTCTGTAATGGGAGGAGTTACTTCATATCTGAGAAACAGCTGGAAATCTTCTGTAGGACTAAGGTAGGATTATAGTTCCATTTTAATGTTTATACTTGCAGATAAAAGCTATCGCCCATGCAGGAGGGGAGATAAGATGGCTGACAGCACTAAGCTGCCTTCACTAAGCAATGCTGATGGCTGCCTTTTTGGCAGCCTGGGGCAGTATGCATGATTAAAGAGAGGAACTTAAGCTAAACCAGCCACTTTAAAAACAAATACACTTTGGAATAATATTAACTCTACTTAGCACCTAGGATTTCACTGTATATATCTTAATAGTTTTAAGCAGCTCCCTTTGTAAGCAATTCATCCAGGAGTTAATGTGTCAAGTTTAATATGCATCAAGAAATGCTCATTTGTAACTAAAAGGTTCATAATACAGAGGAGCTTTTCATCTTGGACATGTAATCACCAGCCTTCAAGCAGAACACACCCGAATATACATCCTGTGCTTGAGCTCTAAGACTGCCACAAGAAAAGTCTGGCATGATTTTTCTTGCTGTTATTTCCCTTCTCAGCTTCCTGGATTCCAAAAAAAATCTGACTATACTGGACAGATGCTGAAAAAGTGCAGAAATAAAAACCTTTTCTCAGTAGAAATTGTATGTGTAAAATTTTAAATGTATCTTAGCTAGCTTAGTAGACAGAAAACAGCTGGTGAACCAGAAATGCGTTTTCTTTTTTTGTGTCTTGCCAGTAGCAAGCATAGTCCCACACTAACCTTACTAGGAATGTTTGCCTATTTAGGTCACCAAAAGATAAAGAACTGATTAGGTGTAATTGGGCATACTTTGATTTTCAGGTGAGTGAATTTTCATTAGCTGAATGTGTAACCTTGTTGATGCAAAAAGGAAATACAGTATACACATGCAGGTCAGAGCTTAAATGTTAATTATAATATTTTAAAAAAGATTACATAGGCAGGTCATCTTAATAAAGCCACATTGTTAAGCCACGTGCATACCATAAAAACCCCATGTCCATGTATGGACTATATGAATACAAAATTAAATAATATGTCCTTTCTTTCTACTAGTTTAGACTTCAGAGCAGGAGAGTTAATATCAACATTTAATTTAAACACATAATTAGAAATAGATATGTTAGTAAATACAAGATAATCATCACCTTTGTAAGAGCGAGACAAAATTTATATAGACCTTCTCATTACTAAACACCAAAGCTCGGTTTGTGGATGACAATGCATTATCTACTCAAGCCATCTTGCAAAAGTAACTTATATTAGACCTTATGTCAACTTATTTGCAGACTAGTGAACTCATTCTCCTTGCAATGCCTTGATATATTATATTCTCATGTAACTTTCTAGATGGAGTTCAGCTGATAACGTAGTCTACACTTTATAAAACTGCAAGGCTTTAAAGGGAAGTTTTAGTAGGCACACTGTCAGGCAACCAACTGGGAAAGAAAGGCTGGAGAGCGAAGTTTATGAAGTCCTAGAAGTAGAAATATTCATGCCTTCTTCATTTATCTGCAAACTGCTTTGAGAATTACTTTAATGTTTGCTTAAATATGAGATAGCCTTGACACTTATTACAAAAGAAGAGAAACTCCGTATTTTACTATTTTATCTTTAATTACATTAAAGAATAATGACGTACTGTCTTTGGTAGCTAGTCTTTACAAAAACATCTGCTCCGACCTTTCTTTCTTCTAGAGAGATCTATGATTTTTCAGTTCCATCTGGTTATTTAAATGTTGTCATTAGAACACTATGTGAAATTTTTATATCTGATGCTCACAGTCATAAAGCCCAGTCTTTGCAGAAGCAGCTTGTTGCACACAAATTTATATCATAAATTGAATGACATAGATCATGATATTCATGATGCAATTGGTTAATTGGTTAACAGACTCTCTTTTGAAACTTTCTCCACTTTCTTTATAGAATGTTTCTCTTCACACACACCCCGTCCCCCCTCCTCCCAAGAATGTTCATTCATCAAAGACAAAACTTTTTAAAGGAATGAACTGATGCAAATAAAAAATCAATTGGTCAAAGTGTCGATATTCGGCTTAGAAAGCAAAATAGCAGTTTGGGTCAGTTTGGAGCGGTTTGGATGCTACCTAAATGTAGGTTTAAATACTTAATGTGATTTGTTAACTTAAAGTTGAACAACCACAATACCAGAGCCGAAGGCCTTCGGTCAGTTTTTAAGGACTTTAGAACACTCTCCTTGCTTGGAGGAAAGTGGTGAAAGATGGCTTGGAATAGTAACTTCTTCAGTAATCAATGGTGTAGTGTTCCCCGTAATCTTTATGAAATATTTGTAATGCTTTTGGTTGTAGAATTTTTCTTTGTGGAATGTTGTGGGTGATAGGAAAACAGAACTTTGCTTAGCTCTAATTCTATAGAATTATCTAAATAAGAAAATACAAACTTTCAGTTCATGAGAAAACCTGTGGGATTCCACTATTTATTGGTATTAAAAAACCACCCAAATAAATGCAAATAGCAGTAAAGAGGTTCTGTTCCAGGGAATGCAAAATCTAAAGGAACAATGGTCTTTTATTAATGTCAAGTATTAGAATCAATCCACGTGTTATACTTGAGAAAAAAAAAATAAGTATAGAATTTACGTGCCTTTTCTAACTTCATGCATTAAATCTGTAACACAGATAGGGAATATTTCTAGATTCTTAGTACATTATTTTATCATTCTTGTGCCAGAATTTGCTCAGGGATTCTGTGTTTGTTGTAGAATTCTGCCAGAGAGCTGAGAAAAAAATATCTGTCAGAAAGCCTTGATCTGTAGTTGTGGCTAGAATCTCTTCTTGTCAACATTAATGCAGCACTACTATCGACTGTCATAAGGCTAGAATTTCATGCAATACTTTGAACACATAATTTACATAGAAAGCTTGGAAAATGGTAAGATTCATCAAGTATGGAATTTATTCTAAATATGCAAATTATAATATTAAAACTAAGGCCAGGCGGTATGGGGCTTTGAACAGCCTGCTCTAGTGAAAGTAAACCTAAATGAAAATAAGATTTTTATTTTTGTCAAAATTATGATTTCTTGACCAGTTTTAGGAGTGATTAGGAAAATCATGTCATTCTCTTTCTAAGTGTAGAACTGAAATGAAATGCAAGAAAATGGCTTGTTTAACTACACCCTTTGAAAAAACCATTACGAGGGAGAAGAGGGAGGAGATGTCAGGAAAGATAGGCATTTTCATTCAATTTTCTCTGAAGAGGCTCATGTTTTTTTCCATAAAGGCCATATATAAAACTACAATGTGTTATTAGCCTCGCTAGTTCTCCGTTGCATATCCTTTCTTGCTTTCTCTTATATTACAAAAAGACAGATTTTGTACAAAAGTACCGAGTTTTTATAATGCCAACTACAGCAAAACAGAAATTGAGAAAAAGAAAAGGCAGGGCACTGTACAGCAAGAAGTCACTTGAGGCCAATAAATTATGACCGTAACTATAGCCAGTATCATTTAAGTACTCTTTCGTTTCTGATGATAAAGCATTAGCTTGTCACAGTGTTGACAACTGCCACCCCCTATGGCCCCAGTTTAAACCTTTTCCATTTTGTTACCAAGCCATCCACAGTGAATTCAATACAATGCAGTAAATGATCACCCTTGACAGAAGCAGAACTGGAGTCAAACATAAACCAACAGAAAGGACTACCAACCAACCAGAGCAAGGTGATGAGAAAAATTCATATCATGTCATCTGCTCTTGCATAATGGAGCTATTAAACATGTCCATAGCAGACTTCAGTGGAGAGAAGAACTAATTTCATTTAGGTGTGAAGACTAACCAAGAGGGGAGTACATATGTAGTGTACATCACTGATAAAATTCTAAATGTTGCTACTTTTGGTACCTGAGCTCACAAAAATGATAGTAACACCAACTTAAATGTATAACTGAGTTATGTGATAGTTTCACTTCATTGAAGTATGTAACTTGCCTTACTTTTCCATTATGACAGACTTCCCTAGTGGAGGGATATTTGAACAGTACTTTTGAAATCATGTAATACAATACATCATACAATGTAATCAGGCAATTCAGTATGATCTCCAGCATAATTCAGATTATAAGTTATCACACTATTTTCCTCGTGAAACCCATAGCTTCTGGTTGAATTACTGCTTATCTTTCAGACGGGCATCCAGCTAAGTAGTCTGTTAAGCTGCTGCCAAGCTGTATCAGTTTTATATTGGGAGCATATTCAGAAGATGCATTAGGTCCAAATTTGTCTGTAGGTAGGTATGTGGTTAGTTATTTTAAAATTTCTTCCTGTAATTGTACCCCCACGATGTTAAATGTGAAAGGTTAGCCCAGTGTGAGTGGCAGATTCAAATGTTGCTTTTGATGAGCTATTCTCAAGTCCTTGAGTGATTTTCTGGTACAATGAAACACCTGCAAATGTTTGGTGTCACAGTCAAGTGAATTAATGTAATGAAGGCTGGATGACCTAAATTCAGATCTCTACTGCCCATCCCAACTGGAAGTTCAATCCTTGGTCAGCTGATGTGTGTTACAGACATGAGGAGGAAGCAAAGAGGAAAGCTTTCTTATCCACATTTCTCTCAGCTTTCAGGAAGGTTAAAAAAAAACACCACCCAAATGCTAACAGCTCTGAATCCTTTCTTTCTAACCAACTGTCACTCCATTAGAATAGAATGTGCTAACAGTGTGAATTAGTATGTAAATGTATGTATGAGTATATATTTATGTATAGATTAGTAACTATAACTGAAACTACTCCACCTGTAAATTTTCTAGACTAATGACTATGCCATGGCCTGCTGTTTGAGACATAAATTAACACCATGCCACAGCTGATACAGATTTTTCTTTCTAAGGCTCTTGTAAAGGGTCATCAAGATACTGCCTTTGAGATGGCTTTCAGCCTCATTCTTTATACTAAACATACTCAGTGTTTTGCATCTGCTGCTGTATCAGCTCACTGGCCAGAGACTCGGAACAAATGTGGCTTTTTATTTATTAAGGTCTACTTATGGCAAAAAGCCTTCAAAATTTCAACTTTATATACAGTAGTTACATCTGTATTCTGTCACAAAAAAAAAAGAGGGTTTCATCACATTTAAGTCTTCAGAAACATGTAAGAAGTCATGATATGAAATACATATGCAAAAACCCACCAATAATACTGGGATTATTGATGTAATGTAATGTATTGATGTCATGATGTAATTAAGGATGTCTGATGTAATACTAGGTGCTTTTTAGTGTGAGAGCTCAAAAGCCTAACAACACTGCATTCTCTGCAGTGTAAGAGCTTCCCTGCTGGATCAGACTGGTAATTATACCTGAACTGGTGTGCTTGATGTCACCTTTAGCTGGTATTGTTTCCTTCACTATTGTACTAGCATTGCAAGACATAATAAATCTACTAACCTTTGAAATTAAATTTAAAATTTATTCAATAGGTGTTCATTTTTCAAACTGGGCTGGTTCTTTTCTTTCTTTTGGGTTTTTCTTTTTTTCCAGAGTCCTCAGGTTATATTAAGTTATCATTTAAAAGAACAACAGTGTCATCAACAAAAGCTACAGAATCTAAAATGAGATACAATGGTAGTCTACCATACTTTTTTTTGTGATGGTTTATATTTTATTTGAGGTCATTTAGAGCTCTCTTTTATAGCTGAAATGTTAGTTAAATAGTTTTTTGGTTAATTGTGTTTGAGACAACTCATTAAATGGAATCATTGTTTCAATGATGTTTCTTTGAAGAAGGAAGAAATTAAAAGAATTTTTTTTCTATAAATGTTCAGAGGAAGTGATTTTAGTTGTTCAGGGTTTGCGTTTAATTTTTTTTATTTATGTAAACACAGGGAATAAAAAAGAAATTTATTCAGCAATCTATTTTTTTCTCATTTGTCTCTGTAACAGTTGCTCTCCAGTTACTGATCTTTCCAAGGATAGTTTCTCTCTTTTTACTCAATTTCTGTGACAAAATGCTATAATATACTTTATTTCCTTGGACTCTTTCTCTGCCCTCTGAATTGTTTAAATTGCCAGAAAACCATTCTTGGCAGGAGTCACTAACAGCAGTTAAAATTTTATAACCTTTACACATTGTGCCATGAAGGTAGCAATTAAGAAAAGTGTTTTTAAATTCATCCTGTAAACTACATTGTGTTAATATCCCTCCAGAAGGAAATAATGGGGTTCCCTGTTTATTATAGTTACAATCCATTAGAAAATTTGGATTTTACAAATCCATTTGTACATTACTATTTTGAGGTATAAGAGAATTAGTTCTAAAACACAATGAATTCACCTCTTTCTTTTTTTTTCTTTTTCTTTTCTTTCTTTTTTTTTCTTTTTCTTTTCTTTCTTTTTTTTTTTAATGTCAGAACAAGAACTGTGGTCAAGAGCTAATGTTTAATTAATTACTTTGGGGTTATTTATTTCTTTTTTTCTGGAAGCAATTAATAGCGGTTGTATTAGAAACTGATAAATGACACAAACTATTTTAAAATAAAAATCTTCTATAAAAGTATGTAAAAGTATTTTGACAATTAATTTTGTGTATTTTCAGATTTCGGTCATGCTAATTTATTTTGTATATGCTCTTTTTAGAAACATGGGTAAGACATTAATACACACTGGTATTGGTAAAGAGGTGTGATTTCTCTTGAAATTAGAATGGAGGGGGGGAGGAGCTTGGATTTTTTTTCCTATGCCATTGTATATTTCAGTTTTGACTTAAACTGACTGCAAGATCTAATGATATGGACAGCTTTCCAAATTTTGGAACTACCATAAAGTCTATAGTAACTTTGCACCAGAACTGTTCAGTAAGATCTGTCCAAGGAGACTGTGCTGTGTTTTATTCCCAAGACTTAGCTTGATGTATATGATGATGATGATAATAATAATAGAAGGTCATCCTCTTAATGTAAAACTCAAAAAAAAAAAAAAAAGGAAATCGAATACCGTGATTTAGTTTCATACTGTAGCTTTATTCTTGACTTGGTAAGGTAATAATACATTTAAAACTTGTAATTGCATTTGGGGCGATAAACTGTCTGTGCTTGTGGAAGAATGTGGGTAGTGTATACGAGGGGGAATATTTCTGGCACATCATCTGTGCCTTCTTCATTGAGCATACTGGCCTATGTTCCCCAAAGCTGCTGCTTTCAGAATTTTGAAAGATTCTCAAAGAAGCTATTCAAAGTAGTTGGATTTCAATTATTTTTTTTTCAAACACACAAAAAATCCAACTGAGGTGATTAAATTTGCATGTTTAGACTTCACACCTCATGCTAATTTGTTATGCAATGTTGAAGTGCTTTCTGAGTTGTCTTTCCATGCTTGCCCTAGAGATGGATGAAATGGAGGTGGGGGAGGAGGATAGTTGTATCTCACAAAATGCTATCAACAGTGTGAGAAGTACAAGTAGGTCCCATATACTCTGATACGCAGGAATCCAGACAGTGATCTCTTTCCTCAAAGAACTTTGAATCTATCAAGGGGTTTAAACAAGTATAAACTAATGCTTATTTGGTGTTCATCATGAGAAAATCTTTCATTTGCAATACACTCACAAAATGTGGTTTTTGTCTCCTGTTATTGTCCTAGTTTATTACAAACCAATGTCGTTTGCATGGCTATGACCTTTGCAGACCAGTAATACAATAACCATACTTCATCTTTATATCAGTATTTAAAGGTCTAGTTTCCAACCTCAGAAACAAAACTGAAAAAGTTACTTTGTTGCCCAACGGCTTTTCATATTAAGCCTGAAACTCAAGACAATTTTCACTTCTGATTATCTAGTGCACCTCAATTACTTAAGTGTTAGGAAAAGCTTGCACTGTGGGCAGGGTAAGATGGAATCACTCATTTTCCCTCTCATCTAGTGAGCTCCATCCTGCCACAAAACAAAAAAGACAAAGAGATGAGGTTCATTGCCTTTATACCAGTAGTGGTCTTTTTGAATCATTGGGATGTAGCTTACATTCCACCTGAAGTGGTTTGAAAGGCTGGGAAGTCTTCAGACATTTAAAAGAAGTCCTTTTGGAGCTAACCCACTGACCTTTTTGAAATCTGATAGTTTTTCTAGGTGACTCCATTGACGTAAGATCAAACAGCTATAACTGGTGGTTTGTCTGTTTTCTTACTAGAACTTGAAAATGTGAGTGAACAATTAACCTTATTGGATTTCATCCATTTATTTTTTTTTACTTTAGTCAGTCTAGAATATCACCCAGCTTGACATGAAATCAAACCCCACCAGCTTCCTATGGCCTGAAGTCAGTGTAATCTAAGTTAGCAGCAAAGATATTCAAGATTGTGTATATTTAAATATTGCTACATTTCTAAATGTGATCAAATGTTTCAGACAAAAGTTTATGGGCAATCACAGGACAGCAGGTAGACAGCTACATAATTGGCTGACTACAGATTTTAGTCAGTAGCAAAATGTACGATACGGTGACCTTTTAAATTAACCTGCTTTAAAGACGTAATCATTCTAAATAGACAGATACAAAGAAGCTTATTAGTAATAGATAAGATGAAAATACAACCCATCAGTCAGGTTTGACGATTACTAGATAAAAAAAGGTCAATTACCAAATAGCCCATATAACAACTAAGGCCTCTTGCTTCAGCAGGAACAATTGCTTAATCAACAACACTCAGCTTCAGGAGATAATTATGTTCTAGCAGAATGTGACCATCTCGCTCGTTCAACAAAAGTTCACACTGAAGGAGGAGGCTACAGATAGTTTTCTTGTGTTCCTTAAACTTGTTTGAAAAAAATATTCTAAAAAATTAATTCCATAGTTTTTGTTTGCATGCTAAAAGAGCAATACAATGCAGCTGAAATGATTGCACACCAATATCTCAGAGCTTGAAGGAAAACAGATTGCTAATTACCTGGTCATATAGTCACCCACTTTAAACATATACTAATCACTTTAGCAATCATTTAAAATAACTCTCAAGTAAGATCAAACAGCTGAGAATTGTTGCACAAGTGAAAAATTGTTGCACAATAAAGAGTGACATTTCAATGTATCTTGGGGTGGTTTTCCTCCAGTACCTCTGTATGTGGCAAGGTTCCATCTGCTGCAAATAAGGACTATTCATTTAATTTTCATATACACCATCACCTTCACTTGCTTGGTGTTAGGATGTAACACTGTGTAAAACATCATAGAGATACAATACCAGGATCTAAGTAGAGATATTGAAAAGTAGTTCTTTAATTTCTCTTATGCCTCTGTATGACTCTGAAGGTTACAAGGCAATCTAATCCTAAAAGGTTTGGTAACATCTTAATTTATCAGATGAAAGAATGAATGAATGAAATGAATGAATTTTTTTATCTCAGAAATCCTCTTCTGATGTAAATCTTAACTGAAGCACAGATAAGGATGTTAAAATACAGAGTTGCCTACATGTAGTTGTATAAGAAAAGCTGTCCTTTCCATTGCATTGGCTTTTTGGAAAGCCTTGCTTTTCAAGCACTGAATTTTCATAAAATGTATTTGATTGTATAAGGAAATAACCTTCTGGAACAGAAATTAATTTCATTTTACCTTAAGCATAAAATATATTGCTTACTTTTATATTAGGTGGAGTGGGTTCAGCGCATATACAGACTAAAACATCTGCCAACTCCTACCAGAAAGAGTAGCAAAGATTTAGGCTAGTCACTTTGCAGTAGGAATGAAGTTTCTCCTTTTTATATTAATCTCAGCTTTTTAAATCACTGAGACAGAAGTTGACAGTGTTAAGACAACAAAGAGACTGCTTGGTCTTCCACCCATAGGGAAGTAAAAGAAAAAAAAAAAAAAAGAAAAAGAAGAAAAGACAATTTGTCAGGCTTTACATGAAACATTGCTTTTTACTCATTGCTGGCCTCTAAACATGAAAGATCTTGTTGGTGTCTCCAATTAAATGTAGGAGATCAAAGAAGCATTGATATATAACCTGCTGTCTGTCTAGCAGTATTTCAAAAGGGAGATCAACTGAAAATTTTAGAAAAATGTGCCATAAATTGCTAGAATGTAGCGGTTTTTTTTTTTCCTACCAGAAATGAAATTGAATTTGCAGGTGATCTTTTCTGACTGTTTTCTATTATCAGACATTTATCTAGGCATCAGATGGAACATTAAATAACATGAGTCAGAAACATAAGGAATGCAATTGTTCAGGTACTGTATGCAGTCTATATAACCTTATTCCTGAAAACTTTTACCTGTAAGAACATTGGAAAACTTTAATTTTCAGAATATATTTCAGATCAAAAAGCCAAAAATCAGTATGGAATACTTTGATTTTCCCTTCTTTTCGTCTTATTTTTTTCCATTAACCTCATACTGTACAATTTTACTAGAGCAAAAGGCTGAGAAAAGAGATGGAGGAAGAAACATTGGAAATAAAGGAGAACTGTGGAGATGAGGATTACTTTTTTGAACAACACTGCCTCCCCAAATAAAAATTGATTGAAATCATGTATTTTTGCTTAAAGTGTGTTTTTTCCCTGAAGAGAAAGACTTCACAATGAAGGTGTGGAGATACCTACATGAGCAATGTTCAAAGCATTATGGTGCATATTTTACCAGCCTAGAATTGAGTTTCTGCTTTGCTAGAAGTCTGGATGCTGCCTTTAGGCCTTCAGCTTCACCTATCTTTCTAGCTTCAGCACTGCGATTCTCCTTCTTTTAGCCTATTGCTAAAATAGACTCAATACATAGCACTAATGCAAGATTTAGCTGTAACTTTGCCTTTGGGATGAACATATTATTCATCCTTTGTGTTCTTTACACTCGTCAAATGGATGATGTCTGAGTTTGAAAAGCTCTTTGATGCCAGAACTACTCTTCTATCCCCCTTGTGTAAGCTGCTTTGAGATTTCCAGATGAAAAGTGCTATAAAAGTTCTAAATGGTATTGCTGTTATTATTTATTATATATTAAGCTAGAGTAAACTGCACATTACTTTTTTATGTTTATGCTTGGAAAGGGTAATGTATAGATAACTCATATTTTAAAATGTAGGTATTTGGAACATTTGCTCTGTGCCCTAGCATTTATTTCCATTATTAAAGCCAAGGGACAGTTTTACATGGGCAGAAACAAAACAAAGATGGCAAATTTGTTTCACTGTTGTGTATATTGAATTGGAGGATGCTTCTTAGTTCACTTTCTGTAATTGTCTGCTATTTTTTGCACCACCATTGTGCCAGTCACTAATTCTACACATCGTTGGGTTGTGAGACACTTAATAGTTTCATATACTTTATTACACTGAGCTGTCTCTATAAACATTTCAAAATCTAAAATTACGAATAATTGCTTCTCATTAGCAATGGCCTATAAACTGTTTATTGGTTCACCAATACTGAATCTGTATAAGCAATGGTTCATCTGTTTATGGGACCAGAGGAAATAATCTACATACTAATAAAAGCACCCTGGACTATGACAATCAAAATGTATGCTAGAAAAAAAAAAAAAAAAAAAAAGGCAAAAATCAAACATGAAGAGCTAAACTGTAATTTCTTGCTTTTAAACAGGATTCCTGAAGAATTAACAGAGCATTTTAGCTTAAACATTAATGGTACAATGAAACCCATAGATGTACAGCAATAGATTTCAGGCAGAGATGCTATTTGCTGTTTTCATCTTGTCTATTTATTTTTTTTTTTCTGACATGGCCAAATTTATCTCTAGTTTTAAATTCAATAACAAATCCTTCAAGGATAATTGTAGAAGATGTTAATGCCGTGTACAAAATGAGTCTTCACATTCAATATGGCTTCTGGCCAAAAAAATAATATTAATTGTAGTATTAATTGCTGCAGTGTTAGCAGCCTGCTAGATTGCAATTATGTATAATTCAAAGGCTGAAATTTTCTAAAATAATATGTAATCTTGGGTTCCACAAATTAACTGTAGTCACTGCCAAGCATAACACACATTACGTGTAGGAGTTGTACTCAAGTCCAATATTTCCAAGAAATAATGTGTTATAAGGTGTTTCTCATAAAGGACTGCAAAGCACTAGCCGCATACAGAAACCTAGCAGAAATTTTGGTTTTAAGGGCTTAATATTCATACAGATGCCATATGAACATTTATCCAAAAGTATCAAACAGAGCCATATCTAAAAGCAGAATTCCTTGAGTTAGTCTCCTAAATTCAGAAGGAGGCATCTAAGTTGCAAGATCTTCAAAACTTCAGAGCCTCAAAATGCCTCCCAAAAGGTAAAAGAAATAGGCTCTTTTAGTTCACAGATTTCAGTTTTGCTGTCTTTGACAACTAAAAACCAGTATTATGGGATCTTTACTGATTGCAGGCAGAATTACTCAAGTGCAATTTTTAAATGCCTTATATAATAGGACTATGAAATTGTTCCACACATAAATTGTTTAAAACATCTGCAGTAAGTGCCTGAAATTATTTCATCTAGTACAATAACATTTTAACTACTTTTTTAAATTTAGAAAAATATATGTAATTAAAGTGCAATTACAGAAAAATAGAAGCGCCAGTGCAATTAAAGTATGTAAATATGCAAAATGTATAAATCTGTCCACAAATCCTTCTGATTAATTTGTCTGCTTCTATACTTTGGAGTCTTTTGTCTACATAAATTTTTCTCATATATATTTTAGAAACCTTAGTTGGTAGAAAGAATTTCCTGTACATCAGAATAATTTAGTATCTTTCTCAAAATACCAAAATTAACACTTATTTTGAAATAGAATTAAACATAACATCAAGAAAAGCTGTATTACTAGGTCAGAATGTGGAAGTAGCAGTCCTGCTACCTGATGTTCAATTAAACCAAGAACAAACTCACTCAGTGTCATACAAAGAAAAGGCACTCAAAATTCTGTCTCTGTATGACTGAGAAGGGTTGAACTGTTTACTTAAGAAAGAGGACAAATAGGACTGAAAAAAAGTAGCGGCAGATAAATTAACGTAGTGCAGAAACAGGTGTGTCCCTTCATCTCCTCTTGCAATACTAGACGTTTAGGGAAATTGAAATGCAACAACTTTATGACTGATAAAAGGGAGTACATTCTCACATGAGTAGCTTTGGGAACTCATTGCCTCAAGGTATTGCTGAGGCCAATACCTTATCAGGATTGAAAACAGGATTTAACATTTACACGGATAACAAGAATATACAAATGTATAATAGTAAGGATTAAGTGTTTGACCCTGCACCAGTTGAATTGAATGGGTTTCCTGTGACTTCAGTGGTATGAGACTCAGACTAGAAAGGAAAGAATTTATAAAAGGATAGAAAATCATCTTTCTTCAAAGTAGAAGAAAGACTTTAACAATCAGAGATTAGGAAAATATTTTTCTGATAAGCACTCCTATAGCAGTGATGGAGGTTTCTCCCGTCTCTTGTATTAGTTTGGAAATGAATTAATCTTGCCTGCCTTTCTTTAGGGGTAAGCCTAAAAGCTCTATCAATAAAAAGTAATAGTCACAAATATAATGGAACCAACTCAGTTAATATTTAAGTATAGTTAGAAATAGTACCCACTATCTGCAGGGTTTTCTGTTGTATTAAAGACAGTATCATAGAACAACTTAAACTCAGCTAAGAGTAATTAATTTCTAAAAGGAACTTTTCAGTATCTTGTAGGCAACACATTATATACCACATATATTTCTGTGGTTGCTATAGTAATTATTCTAATTTTTTTATTGAATAGCAGAATTAATACTTCTAGTTTAGATGAAGCCTGCACAGATGACCAGTGCATATTTTAAAGCTACCCTTCAGCAGTTTCACCTGCCCTTTCATTGAAGAGTTAACTAATATTGGTATGCCAATAATTAGTTATGCCAATATGGGTTTAACTTCAGAAAACTTTAAATTGTTTGTGGTTTCATTTTCACTGTTAAACACTGTCATAGTGATATTTCCAAGTCTCTTCAAATCTAACGTATAAAAAAAAGACTTGTAAAATCATTTTAAATTAAGAAGAAATTGGGTACTAATCTTTATGATATTTTCTTGAGAGTCTGAAGCTATGGTGTTAAAACACATGTATGTCCAAAAGATCCATGAGCAAGCAATTTCACAGCAGAAATTACTCCTTCTGGATTCATCTGAAAATTAATTTGAAAATAATTCTCTCACAGTTACTACTTCTAGATAGTCAGAATTACATTAAGTATTAGATGAGAAAATGTGCATTTCTGTGTGGACTCAATGTTATAAATGAATTTTTTATTGATCAGTTACATAATCAAATGTACTTATATTTTCATACATTATTTCTTAATGAACACATCCTATAAGTGCACACTTATTTGAATATCTACACTTTACATGTTAAATTCAAGTCAGCTACTGATAAACGCAAAGGACTGTGGCTAAAATATTCAAAATAAAACATGTAGTGTAAAATCATGACTCTCCCTAAACTCTGAAATGCCAATACTGCAGAAATATGAAATTTACCTAGGAATGTTGATGGCTGAATCACCAAGTGAATTTTAAAGAAACTCTGGAATTGGAAAAATATGTGTACATCTGTATTAGATCTCACACTCGGAAGTTGTCATTTTATATATAAAGATAAAATTTTACTCATTGGAACCAGTTTGTTTGCTATCAAGGCAGAAGACTATTACTCTTTGAATTAATCACAATTACATCTAACACCATAAACTGTTTCTTCGCAGAAAGGATGTAACAATTTAACATTCAAGCTAGGAGAGTAATTGCTAGTGCTACTTTGAACTTTGTGACTGGAACCTAAGACCACAGAAGCTGCTCCTGGATACCCAGGTGGGAGGGTTGCTGTTAAATGATGTAATCGTTTTTAGTATTGTTACTAATGGTTGTGACCTCACACTCCTTGCAATGTATTGATCTTTGATAGATTCACATGAAAACTTCTGGAGAAAATGACATAGTTTTTCCATTGTATTTGGGTAGACATAGTCAGGCAGACTATCTGGAAGACACTTCAGATATTAAAGGTGGTAGTAGGAATTTTACCATTTCACACCGTAAATTGAAATAAGCTACTCATATACCATGGAGAATTTCAGATACCATTGTAATGCAGGCAATACCACACAAATAGGTCAATGTGGCATGTGTAGAAGAAAGTAATTAAAAACATTGTCTTAACAAGCAAGTTATTCCCTTAAAGAAATTGTATCTTTCACCTTCCTATTTTGTTGGTGACATAAGTAGGAAGTGTAGTGGTGGACTGTAGAAATAAAAGCACTAGTAGTTGCAGGTTCTGTAGTCTTTTCTGCTTTGTCTGGACTTATTTGTATGAGATGATCAACAATTTTTTCTCAAGACAGACTCTCCTTGCAATAGAAAGATTCACATATTTTCCCTTGAACTTTAGATGAGACCTTTATTGTAGATTAACCTAATTTCAATTCCAAGCTCTCAGTAAGATTCCAGACAACTGACAAAACTTTCAGACAAAATCCATATCTTGCTTCATCCGGTTTTAAACAGATGCAAGCCTTGATATTAGAAAATCTGAAATTTGTTTTTTCCCCCCATACTTTTAACAAAATCTGCTTGCTATCATAGCATTAACTGTACAATGCTCTGTTGTCATAAACATTATGCATTATTACATCATAAATAACACATAAGAATGAGTCATATGAAAACTAACAACGAATGGATGGTTTATTGTCAGGTTCACGGCAGGACAATGACTGCATCAGTCTGGTTGGTTTGAAAAAGAGAAAGAGTAATATTTTAACCAAAGTTTTTCAAAGTCTCAGTCCTGGTGATTTCTTATACCGACAAGCCATCTAATCTGCTTTATAAATCTTTATTCTTAGCAGTATCTTAGTGTTACCAAGTGAAATACGAGATGCAGACATACCATTTAACCTTACTGTACATTTCTTACTCTTGAACCTTCTACTTCTTTACTTAAGAGTTTGACTCATCTGTGTCTTTTTTTTCTGCATGCCTTTCTTATGCAGTTCCCAGCTCTCCTATCAACTGTTCTGGCAAGAAGAAACAGGTCAAGATTTTGATATTGTTCAGCTTCTAGGCAGTCCCTGAAATGTGTGTATTTTAAAATTAAAATTTAGGCTGCCCTGGATTATGTAGGAAGACATTTACAAGTCTTGGATATAGAAAGGTTAGAGAAGCAGTCATATGACTTAAAGATTTAATTCTCTTACACCTTTTTTTTGGGCTATGCTGAGCATAAATTGAGTGCATCTGAGGCTTAGAGTGACTATACGTTGAAAGTACCCCATCAGATTTATATTCACAATGTGACAAAGTAGAAGAACTCACAAGACTTTGGAGTTGAGATTCTCTAGTTCTATTATCATATCTAATACAGTGGTTTATAAACCGGAAGTTGATACTGTTCTTCACCAAAATGCCCCTGTCTGTGGCAAAAGTTCATCAGTAAATATTTACAGACAAAATGATGAAATGGAGATTCAGGGCCCTGGAATTCAAGCCTTTTTCACTTGTTCTTTCTAGATAGAATTGATTTTATTTTTGTTTTTAAATCAAATATTCCACAGGAAAAAAAAAAAGTCTTTCATCTGTTTAGTCAGAAGGGAGAGTGTTTTCAGTGTTATGTTGTTTACAGGAGAATGCCAAAGGAAAGAAATCTAAAAAGCAAGCCAGCACCTTTGAAGGACTCCGTCATTTTCTCATAAATCCTGCCCTGAGTGCAAGTGCAAAGCAGAACCACAGAAAGTGCAGAGCTTTATATTCTCCATGTAAACTAAGGATTTTGACCTGAGGCACTTCCCTGAGATCTGGTTCTTGTGCCTCTTTCTTCCTAAAAGAATAATTTAACTGTGTGCTCTTGTGCATTTCAGTTTGTCCAGTATGTCAAATGTACATTAAGGTGGTGGTCTACTCTCTGCAACCGTAAAGCATAAAGTCTCATTCTCATTTGTAATCAGGGATATTTATCTCACTATCATGCTGAATATGAGTATGCAAAAGACAATAAATTTCCATAGATGCATGCATGTATATTCATGCATATGAATATAGATGCACATGTCTATGCACATGAATACTATAAATGTAATTATTTGCTGTAGTGTAAATTAATCTTTTTATGATATTATATACCATTTGCAAAAACAAAACAAGATGTAACTTCTATCTATTTTAAGTGAAGACACCTTTAAAATTCTTTTCCTTTGAAAATAGGTTTGCAATTTTCAGTCAGCTTTAGTCTTGACCAATGTATCTGACAGTGTTTCCAGCTAAATTTGTTCTTGCTATAAAATGCTGGACTTACATCTACACTGAAGGTAGGTGTCATGTATTGTTTATTTGATGTCTTGTAGATGGGACATTTGCAAATAGAAAATACACAAGCTCAACAAACCAACCATGGGGTTTTTTTCCAGTGGGAACTTTATCTTTGTCAGTTCAAACACAGATAGAAAATTTCAGAAGTAGAAGACAAATATTTCTTTGCGTTTGAGTTTCTGACTTGGTTCTCAGATTCTCAATTCAAATAACCATCTTCCAAGTTTTTCCGAGAAACTTTCCAATATACCACTTCCAGACCACTTCTTTAAGTTTGTTACTGTTACAATTATTTGTTCCTGTGATAGGAACATTCCTGAATTTTAGCACATTATTTTCATTAATTCATTGTTATATAAAACGTTACATCATTTTTGATGTCTGTTTATTTTAGTACTGTCTGTAGGACAGAAATCTTTTCCTCTTGCTGAAACTGAAAGCAAAGAACAAATTATTAGTTGAGGGTAAGGATTTTAATAAGGCTTTAAATTCTTTTTATATATTCAATACTTCAATTCCTGATCTTTAATTTGAAAATTCTTAATTATTTTGAATGTTAGCAACTGTAGAGAGCCTCACAGAAGACAAAACTTAATACTATTGCCCCTATCATAAAATCAGCACATATTTTATGTTCTCTGATTTTCATATGTTCCCCTTATGTATTAACTTACATCCTCTACTTGTAATAACTTATGAGTAAGGCATTTGATGCTGCTTTTAACTATGGTGCTAAAACAGCGTATCTCTTTATTCTTAACTGCTAAGAGATACACGTCTTAATCCAACATTCATGACATAGTCCTTCTGGTTTCACTGGGTTTTGGAGTGGGCCTCAAGTGAGCTATACATGCCTGCTTCACTCTGGAAATAAACTGCAAAACTCCATCACAAGACATGACCTCATCCTTATAATGAGGATTGGACAATTTGTTTCAGTAATGGGTATAATGGCAAAAAGCCAAGAAGGGCAAAGGAGAGTCTTGTCTGTTATTTTTGTTAACCTAGGAATAATGTAAGCTTTGTACAACATACAAAGCATCACTTCGTAACTGTGCCTAAGTTGCTAAAGTTGAACTCTGCTCTCTGCAATAGGCAGACAACTCACACTGAGAACAGTGAGTGTAGTCTATGTGTGTCTGAATTTAAAATTTCCACTAGACAATACTGTTCTGTACCATTTTTTTCCAGTGACCCCTCTCTCAAATTCTTTCCCTTTCAGCAGATTGAATGAGATGATTTTTTGTTAGCACTTCAGTATCTTTACTTTGGTTTCTCAACCAAAGTTTTTCAATTGTTAGCCCTTTCAGTCTGCAAGCATTTTGGGACAAAAGTTGTTTTTTACTATTCATTCAGTGCTCAGGAGGGTATTCTTTCTTAGACTCATGATATTCTAAGTGTTAAGTAATAGGCAAAAAATGTGTATACAAAATACCGCTTGGGTAAGAATTGGGTACCTGCATCCAATTCACTTGGAAGCCTTCACTGCACTCTGTGGTACCCAGCATAAAGGAGGCAAAGACTCTTCATTTTGGTTACTGACTGCTGAAATAAACAATTGCACTTAATTAATATATTCATAAAATCCTCTGTAGTCTTAGTTATTGTAATGTCCTTCATACCTGGGAAAGATAGCTTGGAAAACAAGGAACACAAATTAAATTATATTGTTGAAATCAATTCACATCAGAAATAAAGGATCAAGACAACTGAGAGAGAATTTTTAATACATATTTTTGTTTATAATCACGACTTGGTACACTGACCTAAGATTCACTTAAACATTTTTTGAGAAACAACATATTAAGACTAACAATGGCATATTATAGAAATAATATGCAATGGTCTTAATGAGAAAACAAATTGTTTTTCCTTTAATTAAATAGAGCAGGTTGGGGTTTTTTTGTTATGCTGCTCACGTATTAATCTCTTTAATAGATGTTTAATCTACTCTTGAATGTTCATATTGCACATTCTTATATATATATATACTTGACAAAATCAAGCAGCATTTAAAGAGAAAAAAAATTTAAATTAATAGGATCACAGAAAAGACAACAAAAAAGTAAAGTATAGAAATGTATAAAATAATTTATGATGTAGGGGCAGCAAACAAAAACAGCTCCTCTAATAACTTGATGTGACATCTATAAGACTGAAAGGTAACCCTTGTCAAATGAATAGAGAGGAAATAATTTTATACACAGTGCATCATTAGCTTGGGATAATTTGTTCCACAAATTATCTTTTAGGTCAGGGCTCAATTGGATTCAAAACAACCTAATATATTTAGGGACAACAAGAATATCTGCGCTTACAATAGAAAAGTCAATGTAAATTAAGTCTATAAAAACTAGGCTGCACTCCAGTCATTAGCCATTTAGAATTAAGAAAAGCTTCTTCACAATCTTACACTGTTATTGCTTCCCTTTAAGGTTTTGGTTATTGCCAGAAAAACAGGTGGTGTGACTTGACTGTTTCCCTCCTGGCTTGGATTAAGAATTATTACAGAAGAACCTGTCCTGAATGAAAATGGTTGTAGCTTCACTGCTCTCACTAGAGATATTAAAATGGGTTCATGAGTCTTTCATGTGTAAAATGAGTACTTAATTTGTAAAAGTCCACACAAATGCCTCTCAGTCTTTCTACATGCATGTTGCTTCTGCTGGCTCATTCACTACATGACCATAGAGAATGTTCCTTGATGAAGCTTTTATTTTCCTTGAAATTAAATCTTATTAATATTAAACTAGAATCTCTAATCTTAAAAGATGGCAGAGAGAAGGGAAACAAAATCTTCACAGTTCAGGGAGGGTGGACAGACTGTCCCTTCTTATCAATAACGATATCAAGTTTTATTTTTTTAATTTTTTTCCTTCTCATTTTTCTCGTCCATGTAAGCTGAGGTAAGTCCAGACTGAAACTTCCAAAATGCTCAGCCAATTAGGGTAATTCTGGTGGTGTGTACACAGGGCAACTGCTGGTATAAAATACTGTACAAATCAGCATGCCACAAAGTAATTGGTGGCAGTATTCCAGAAAGAATTAAATTCACTGAATAGCTGTTAATAAGGTTTTTACTCAGGGGTACTTCTTCTCTCTCATTCTCTGTGTTAGCAACCCTAACAACAGAATTCTCCCTCATGAATTAGTGAAATAGACTAGATAAAACAATATAAATGGAACATATAAAGATTTCTATTAAATGATACCAAGCTTAAAGGCTTTCCCTAATACCCTCATCCGTTATACTAGAACATTTCAAATACCCAAAGGATGCAAGGGTTTTGATTAATATTATATGAAATACATGTGCATATACATTTACACCTTATGTATTGCACACACGAAGCAGGAAGCTGCTTTTCTCTCTGTTAACACAGTCTAGACAAGGAATCCATATATTGAGGAAGTAATCATGTACAAAATAACAGTAGAGGATTACCAAAGACCCTATTCTCCAACTTCAGCTTACACAAAGAAGCCAGTCATATTATAGGGAGTAGCATGCAGTTTACATGAAAAGTATAGATTTTAGGAACTTTGGAAGTCCCCTGTAGTTCAGAGTTCTTTTCACCGTGAAGATTGTTCATTGGTATTTGTAGCTATCCCCACATCCTCATCTCAACATCATAACTACCTAATGACAGTCCTGAACTTTCTTTGCTTCAAACAAACAAAAAGGGATGAAAATTTCATAATTAAATATCTTAATTTGTGAAAGCTTTATACTCTCCTGACTCCATGAGTCATGAAGAACCTACAGGCAGAATAAACTATTAAATGTGGTAGTACCAACAGTATTATAGGCTTGGTTCAGGTTGCTCTGATAAAATCTTTTACACTAACCATAGGTCCTTCGCAAACACTTTTTTCTCTAAAGCTTGAATCTATTCCCAATGAAACTGTGCCAAAAGATATCTGGGAGGAACATGTCAGCAACTACTTAGAAGTAATCCTCACATCTTTCCTCCAGTAATTCATTTTGCAGTACCCTTTCCTGTCAAACTGGAGATGAAAAAATTGCCCCCTCTGAGTTGATGAGATTGATTTTTTTTACAGGCAGTGTTGTAACTAGTTTACGCAAAATGAAATGTGTGTCACAAAAAATAAACCACACAGTGTCACTGAATAAAGGAGTGAAGTGTTGCTTTATACTGATGGCAAGCCTATTGAGTAGGACAGAAAAATCCCAAGCATATTTTCTAATCTGTTTTTTAACATATTCTTGGCTGTTTGGCTGTCAATGTAAATTGTATATTGTGTTATAGCTAAATGGTTCAAATTATTAGGGCTTATTCTAAGTTAATCTAAACATTTTACAAAGCGCAGCTAGTCTTTCAGATATAGCTATTCTTTATTTTCTTCTAGAAAATTCTTTGCATTGTAATAAGAACTACATGGACTAAGAAATCTTTCTGGACTCTTGAGAAAAATGGAGAAAAATTAACAAAACATGTCAGCAAATTCACGTCTGTCAGAGTATGTAAGATTTCAGTGTCCATGTAACTTTCTGACACAATATACAAATATTCCTACCTATATGCATCATCACTTATTTCAATAATTTTCTCAATAAATTATCCATCTATGGCACAACTACTAAGAAATATACTTAGCATGAATCACAGAGAAATATGTTAACCTTTTTTTTTTTTTTTTTTTTTTTGATTCATTCTGTTCAAGGCAGTGGTTGCTTCACTATTTCAGAAAAGTCAGAGAGTATTTTCAGTGGTCAATGACTAGGATGTTAGTAGGTTCATTTTATGTAGAGAGTTCAGGAAAAAAGAGAAATGTCTTTTTGGAATGGTGGGGCAAATGGAGAAAAATGAGCAAAAAGTGTTAGCAAATTTATGTGTACATACCTCATACCTCTGTTTATGAAAGCACTATTTTACTACAACTACTGTATAAAATCAAGAAAATAGGAAAAATAATTGTGTACTAAATTATGTTTTGTAGCATTGGTTTTAGTCTGGTTTTCATTTAAACGAACTTTGCTTATGTCTTTGTGGAAAGAAATTTGAGGAAGAAGAAGGACACTTTAGATTTACTTGAATCACTTGAGCATCCTACTTGGTTGCAGAATGAGACTTCAGCTTCTCTCGTGTACTGCTACAGCTGTTCGACTTAGTAGGATCATGGGCACTGTTGTATTGGGCACTGTTATTTGGTGGTTAGGAACAGGATGTAAATGAAACAAGGCATGTTTACATGTCATTCTGCTCTGTCTGCACTGGAAAAATATTTTAATAATAATAATAATAATAGCATGACCTTGAAAATGGATCTCACAAAGTACAGTACAATAATACTGACTGCTCAGGTTTGTCTTCCTTGTGTATTGGCTGAAAATCCTGCCTAAATATGCTTAAAAAGAAGGTAAAGTTAAAATAAAATACTTCCTTTTGAGACTTTGACAAAAATTGTATGTTTCTGAGAAAAACTGTAGTTCCAGTATGATGGTTTTTAGTAGAAAATGTTAATTTTAAATTGTTTTGGCAAGTTCCATGAAACATTCCTCTTGTGTTAGTAATCTTTAGAAAAATTTAGTGAAGCGTTAAAGGTATGCTACATATTCTAATAGCAAATAAAGATGGGTTCCTAACAAATAAAAAGATATCAAAAGTTGCAGGACCTTCACGCATGTAAAATCCCTCCATGGACCTGGGTGTCCTACATCCTGTCATCTACTACTAAGGATCAAGAGTATGTTAGAGAAACATTTAAGCCTTGAAGAAATTAAGTGACCTTTTCTATAGTCTAAATAATAGCAGCTGGAGTGTGACACTACAAGTTGGCCTCAGTTTCTGGTTCAGCCAGTGGTTTCCTTGAAGACCTTCTGCAGATCACTTCCTTGGCCTTCATCATCAGTGGTACTAATTTAATGTAATTAATCCTTCATTTCCTTTACTTTTATTTCTAGTGTGTGAAAGACAAATGTTTCATAAGTACTGAAACAAGCTTTCACTATTTCTGTCACATTTTGCTCGCTCGTTTTGGTTAAATCTTGCTGGATAATTCAACTTCTTGAAGGCCTCTGTTTTGACTAACACATTCCTGGTGAATAAATAATGAAATATATCATTCAGCTCCATTCTGATTTGCTTCTGTGCAAGAATCCAAAATTCAGTAACGGAAAAAGAGACTATTCTGGGGGTTATCTGACACAAAGAGAAACACTGAAAGTCTTGTGGGGAAGCTCTTCTTATGAGATCTAAAAAAAAAAAATATAGAAGGAAGGAGCCTGAGTATTGGTAGAAGGTGCAATGCTAACTAAATATTAGTTTTTTTCCTTTGTTGCAAAAGAGTGAATAGAGTCCTGAGGAAATACTTCTTGATAACCAAAGAGATGGATATTGGCTAACCTACAGTTGTATTTACAAACTACTTTGCTTTACAAATTTTTTATATACTATTTTTTATTATTTGATATGTAGACATTCTCTGTTTGGTACCCTCACTTAACCTTGGCAGCAGCTAAGGAGATATGCAATTGGTCTGAAGACAACCCAACATCATTCTCTGCTTTCTATAAAGGATGCTGATAATGAAGGATGGTAACATTGAGATTTCATGTCATTCTTTTTCTGTCCAGTTGTAAAACTCTCTTCTCTCTCATACTCTGTTTTTCTGATTCTGTCATTTCTTACTCAGCCTTGAAAATATTATTTGAGTTTAATTAATGGAAATGAAATCCCAAATATGAACTAATCTTGATTTCCATAGTAAGTATCTTCCATTTAAAGGGAAAACGTTCTGAAAAGAAATCACATGGTCCAAATAAAGTTTCAGACAAATTGTATACATTGCACCCTACCCCTTAAACTTACTTTTAATTTTAAGGTATGGTAAAATGCAATCAGGAGACAGCCTAGTATTAAAAGAAATTTGAACTCCTTCCAACATTTTTCCAATAATTATGAACTAGAAAAATAATTATGAACTGGAATGAGCTGCCTTTTACTGCATATTTTTCCATTCATACTGGCAGTTCCCTAAAAGTAAGTGTATGTAAACAGTGTCTATGTTGAGTTTTCAGTCAGAGGCTGTCAATTTTTACCAAATTATAAAGGCCAGCAGATGGTGCTATTGTAGATGGCTTCTTGCTCCTTTTTTTTTTTTTCTTTTTTTTTTTTTTTTTTTTTTTTTCCCTAAACCAGCCATAGGCTCTTTTAAGTGCTCATAATGTCAGCCATGGGATGGTACTTTTCAAAGACCATGTGTGTTCTTTCTATACAAGACTGTATATCTGATGGCTTTATTTTCTTAAAGATACATTACAGACTTCAGTCATACAAGTAACTTGATATTACATGGTGAGGAAATTGCACTATTTGCCTTGCTGGAATGGAGGGAAAGTATTCAAATAAGAAATATCAATGTGCTTCTGCAAGAACACAATACTCTGGTTCCATGTGGCCTGAACAAAGCAACTTGAAATTACTGTAATTGGAAGTGTTTTGTTAGACAAAATAAAAGGGGACTTAGCTTCCAAACATATATTATAAGACTCTTCTAGATAAGCAAAACAGAAGGGGGGTTAGTGCTTTAAAGCAATGGCAGTTTTTGAAAAAATGCTATAATTTATCAAAGGTGCAAACGTATTTGTAAGTTGGAGCAGAATGTGACAGTTACCTCCAGTAAAAATTGGGAAAGAAAAGGAAGAGAAAGTAGGCATACTTAAATTTAAAAATATAATAAAATATACAATAGGAAAAGGTGAGGAGTCTCACTTTTCTTGACTAGTATCTGGGCAAATATAATACTTTCCCCTTTGAATTTTATTTTCTGAACCAGTTTCCTCATTTAACAGAGATCTTTTAGCAACTCCATGATCAGTCTATGGGTACACAAGTATATAACCTGTGGCACAAAACTTTCGGTAAAAGAAGGTACGTATGAACTGCCTTTCTCTCAAGAATGTTATATGAGCTTTTTATTTTCTGCAACCTAAAATGAAAAATGGAAAGGGAGAAAAAAAAAAGAAAAAAAATTTGTACATAATCCTGTCCAAACTCTCAGAACATTCAGTCTCAGGCAACCCACTCAGCTCAATATTCCAAGGAAGATTTTTAATCCAAACCAGACAATTTTCTCAATAAAGTTGAGTTTCAATTGAGAATATAATCTGAAATTCATACATAAACAATTAAGTACACATTTCCAATTTCCAATTCCTTTTTAAAGAAATAAAAATTGCTGCCTGGTTTATCTTAACTTTAGGTGTCTCTCCTTGAACTAGCAGAGAAAATTCTTCTTTAATAGTACTTTAAATAAACTGGTCACTTTTCTCCAAAAGCTAAATGAACCTGTCAATTCACGTTACACAGAGCACTGAACAACTACTAAATAATGACAGAATTGGCCCACGCAGACCTGGTCTAGATCTGAGCTTTTCAAACCAGTGGAAAGATGCTTAATATACAGTTCCTGGAATTTTATAATTCCCATAGAGATACCAGTTTCAGTGTGAACTACATGAAACCTGGAAAGTGCTGCCATTTCCTGATTGGAGTAAGACAGCTCTCGATCTCTGTTTTCTCCCCTCTCCTCACTGGTACTTTAGTTGTTACCACAGGCATTCAGAGCAGCCTTGGCTTGAGGCACGCAGCAAGAAATGAGTGGTGCAGCTGGCAACACAACCCCGGTTTCAAGCTGCAATTGCACACTAGGGACTATAAAACACAGGCTCTTAGTTAGCAACCTTTTTACTACTCAATTGATTGTGCCAAAAAAGGATGGAGGAATAGGAGGAAGATATGAAATGGTCATGCAATTTGAGAAAATAAAATTTAAAAAAAAAATCAATATAATGTATAAATGGTTTAATTTTATTTGGTTTTGGTTTGGTTTTTTTGTGTTATTTAGTGGGGCGTTTTGTTCTGAAGGCCTTAATCTTCCTAGAAAACACTCCGGGAAGGGAAGGCAATTATCACACAGGGATTAAGCATGTCAAATTTACAACATGATAGTCAGGAGTAAGAGTACTTCAGTGTAATGTAGGAAGTAAATTGTCTCACTGATCATGTTCAAAGGATGTTGGCCAGTTATCTGTTCTTCCATCCCTTACTGACAGCCAGTGTACAACTCAGAAGTAATTTTCTTTTACTTTAATTGTTAGAGTAATCAAGAGTATTTGAGTGATGTAAAGACAGTAATATTCAACACAGATCTACAGTATGTCATTATCACTCTGTAGGGAATAGATGTAAGGGCAAGAATGGAATGAAAAATTAGACTCAGCTTCTCTGGACCCTGCTGAACCACCTTGAGTTGAGAAAAATCTTGTGCAGAAGTGCTTTTAATCTTTTAACACAGCCCTATAGATCACATGTAAAGACGTTGTCAGAAGTAATGTTAACACTATTGTCTCCAGACCAAGAAAACTGTTTCATTTGCAGGTATCCCAAAGAATAACACCTAAACTGTGGACACTGTCTAAGCCTATATCCACACCAGTAAGTTTTGCCACCTTACAGTTCCTGCCTTATAGATCTCTACCTGCTGTGTAGTGCAAATCTGACTATTAGGGTCATATTGTTCTTTGCTTTTCTCATCCTGAGGTTTTGTGGGGTTTTAAGTCCACAGTCCCTTACAGTTTTTTCACTGTATGGCTCCTGTGCAGAAAGATCCTTCTTTGGGAAAGACCTTGTGGCATGAAGGCCATGAAGGCCGATAGTCTCAGTATTTCTGCGTGCTTCATTTTCTTTAGAGGGGTGCCTTGTCAGGGAGATGACAGTTGGACTTAGACAGAGGGATCTTCAATAAGGGCATTTATTAAAGTCAGCTGTCAAGCTGTTAGACTAAGATGTACTTTAAAAAAATTACTAAGTGGTGTGCTATGAAAAAATATTTTTATTATTTGTGCAGCCTGAATGATAAATATGAGTCACATAAGCAGTACTGTTGGCAGTTCTCTGAGAGGATACTCTGGATAATATTTTAACACACAACATTAAACATTGCATGCATTGTGTATTTTTAACATTTTCATTGCATACAAAAAGGTAAGTAAAAGGAATGAAACTCAGTCATTCCAAGAAAAATGAATATAGAACTGGCAACCTATATATCAGATGACAAAAATATTTGAAAAATGTTTTAACAAACTAAAAGACCACTGAAAAGGAACAAAGGGATTTATCTTTGTATTAAAAAAAAGTTCTGTTGATAAGTTAAAAATTATGAAAAGCATTGAACAATATTTTCCTAGAATTTGAAAAAAAAAAATTAAAAAATCAGTGTGAGGAGAGTGCAAGCAGTTTATGACTACTTTAGTCTTCAGAGTATTGCAATGCTTCGTTTTCTTCTCCACTTGTCCAGCATGCAGTTGTTAAAGACATGAGTTTTATTGTTTACTCTCCTAGAAAACATGTATGGCAGCACATAGAGTTGTTGCAACCTCCTTGGAAGTGATAGAGAGAATTTGGGACCAATTTATGCAATTATCTGCACCAATTTGCAGATGAATGGTGTCATAGGGCACTGTCCTCTGCTTCTTTCAGACCTCTGCTCCTTCTGCCACAGGTCTTCTGTTTCCTCTTCAGTTTTGGATCCTCCCAGTTCCTCATTGTTCACTGACAGTTTTCTTTTTGTGTTTCCTGGTCTCAGTCAATCTTTGAATGCCTGTGTAAAGTTCCTGACAAGGACACTGGTCAAGAAAAGTAAAATGATTCTTTTAGGGGACAAAATAATGAAGAAAGCCTTCTACATTCTATTTCCCCTCTAATTAGGTCCATTGTAATGTTTCTTATACTGATAAGTAGAAGATCAAAGTTTTTTAATTGCTCTTACTTTGGAAGTGTTAGGAAGCTGCAGGGATTGTAGCCTGTTTGGCGATCTTAGTTCCCAGCTATAGGGAAAGATACTTCTAAGAGGAGTCCAAAGCTATGGTTATTTTGTTAGGGAACAATTTAAGGATCTTACTACAGATTATGTGGTTAAGGCTGCAATCTTGATCCTGAGAGTGTTAAAAGAGTTTTTATGGTCTCTCTGCTACCTAGCTGCACATAAATGATCTCCATGGATTTCACTGCATGTTGGCATTGAAAAGTATCTTGGGCACAAGAACCACATGCTTTTTTTCTAAAGATCCTGAGAGTATCTGCTAGACTGTCCAGGACATTATTATTCTTTTTTGTGGACACTAGGCTCCCTGAAGCAGGACTTGCTGATGTTTCTGCTGCTTAGCAACACAAGCCAAAACAGCAACTCCATTTCCCAGTCATTGCCTCTATGCCAACTATGCTACCTTAACTCTTTCTCAGCATGTTCTTGAATGGTTTATTTGGGACAAGCATGCTGTATTTTAATATAATATAGCTGTGTATTTCTTTTTAGAAGAAGCACAGAATTGGTCCATCAAAGCACAGTTTTTCAAACATTAATTTGCTCTTGTGCTTTAGTTCATAGTGGTGAAACAGTTTTTCTGGTGGGGATGCAGTTGGCTTATTACTGTTTACAGTACCAGCATTCAGCAGTGACTCCAAAGTTGTCTGGAGCTGTATGCAAAACATACCTCTAAATAATAAAGCAAAATAATAAATAGTAAAGATGAGTAATATAAACGGGAGAGGTTTGTAAAAATGGTCCTTGTAAGAATCCCTTGAGAAGTCCTTCTGCCCTTAAAAAAAGGTAGAATACTGGTCTTGAATGAAAATTATCTGACCGGAAAATGCATACCCTACTACATTCACCAATACTTTCTATCCATCTTTCCTATGATCATTTTTTGGTGGTACATAATGGCTGTACCACTTTCACTTTTCTCTCTTTTCATTCTCCTTCATATACATTGATACAGCTGCTCTTCCTTATTCAAAACAACACATACAGATCAGAAGTCAAGGTGACTCTGACCTTCTGTGTCATGCACATCTCTTTTGAAAGATTAAGTCCCTGAGGAAGTTACAGATTTTCGTTTCTCAGCCCTCACCTTATGGAAGGTTAGCCATATTTCTTTACCTTTGCCATTTATTAATAATTTGTTTCTTGGCCTCATCATAATTGTTATTGATACCATTTTTTGCAGTGACTGCTGTGTCTGCAGTTGCCCCATGATTAATCATACCAGCCAATAAAGTCTTTCTTTTGTTTGGCAGAAACAGAAGGACTAGTTTTCACTTTTTCTTAGACAATGGTCTATGCATTTAGTTAAGGACATAATACTGTACAGGTAAAGATGATGTTGTTTCCATAATGTTGAAGACCAAGGAAGTAGGAAAACTGAAAATGAAACTCATGGCCACTGTGACC
Source organism: Nycticryphes semicollaris (assembly GCA_013400055.1). NCBI lineage: Eukaryota > Metazoa > Chordata > Aves > Charadriiformes > Rostratulidae > Nycticryphes > Nycticryphes semicollaris. The sequence goes on from VXBJ01001916.1 coordinate 880,811, forward strand.
TTTAGGCAGCCAGTGCAGTGGTAGACTGAATAGTCATTGAGCAGCAATTTTTATGTGATTGTAAGAACAGCAGAAACCAACACAGGCAGTGTTGCAACAGTACATGATTTGTCCTTGTTGGATGTCATCCTTGTGCATAACAGAGGTGGTTTTATTTTTGTGACTGAAAGGCACAAGGAATTGCACCTAGCTGGACTTCATGATATGAAGCCACATTGAAGGCTGCAGCAGTAAAAATCAATTTCTGTGAAAACTGAGGCATAGAGCAGGGCTGCAATATACATCATCACAATAGCTGTAATATATGCCCTTAAAATTGTAGTTCATGACTGTGCATAGAACAGCTTCCCAGGTTGGGGGTCTCACTTCTCTTGAAGTCATTCTCAAAACTTCCATTGGAACTGAATTGGGCCCTACAGGTCAGAGGCCTTTGTAAGTAAATGTTGAAAATCAAAGGCATCCCTTCAGCAGTCTTGCATTGTGTACAGTTGTTTCCTTTTTTTTCTTAATGGTCATGAACTATTCCGGAATAGCATTTGCTGAAAGCACCAGGAAGGAAAACAAAACAAAAGAAAACAAAACAAAACAAAAAAAACCAAACCAGCAGCAAAACAATGAAAATGTGAAACTACAGCAATTCTCAAAAACTTGTTTATTGAATGTCAAACTGAGAGCAGTTATTGACACAGGGGGATTATGATTTATTCAGGGTGCCAAGTAATTATAGAAGTGACATTAGATCATCATTTACACTCACAGTATAGTCATGAATGACAATGTCAGCTAAAACAAGGACAAATGAGTAAGAGCCCACAGTTTATAATATTCCTGAGAAGCATTACACAGGGTCTAAGTAATGAGGATTGTCTAGCCTAGTAGCTGCTCGTTTCCACTGGAAATTACCACCTGCTGTTCTCAGCGGCAGTTAGCACTAATACAAAAAACCCTGAGCCAAACAATAAACTAACAGTGAATATTGTATTCGGTTTTCTGTCTTTTCAGTTAGGTAATAGATAGAGGGAACCGCAGAAGAGACCTCTTAAGCAGAAAGCTTTGGTACTCAGCAAATGTACTCCTTTATCAGGAAACTGTATGATAGAGTTTGGCAAAACTTACAGCATTTGCTTAAATTTGTACAAGCTGTTCGTTTACAGGTCAGGTATCGGTTCTCTTTGAGTGTTTTCCACACAGTGCTTTCCAGATTAAATTCCAATATATCATTCCAACATTATATTCCAACTCATCTGCTAGAAAGATGAGAACTCCTCAAATTGAAAATACTTACTGCTTTCTGGTAACAGTGTGATCTCATTGTTTTATACAGATCTGCAAGCAAAACTGAATATCCAACACAGAAATATTCAGTAGAAAATATCTTTCTAAAAATATTCATGTTAGGACAAATAATGGGCCTTTTGACATAACATACCAGCTTTGCAAACAGGAAGGCTGAAGGAAATTCTCGAAGGTTATTAGAAGACAATTGTCAATGTAGTCTTCCACTAGATGAGACAAGACTGTTTTACAAAAATGTTGTTAAGAACCCATACTGATGGTTTAATGGACCCTAGCAGCTGAAAGATCAATGAACATAAGAGAGAGGAGCATAGGAACATGCACATTAATCCTCTCATTGCAGCTTGGACAGGAAGGTCTCTATTTAACAAGGTAGCAAATCTTTTGACAAAATGAAAATAACAAAGCACTTTGCTAACTAAATGATCAAAATATAGCAAAAGAGAATTTCACATAGAGTTAATTTTTCAGCTTCCCTTTTTTTCTTTACCCAAACTAAAAATATGTCAAGTAGTTCAGCTTAGGGAAAAGGTACACCTAACTAAATAAACAGTACAAATTTTACCTCCCTATTCTTTCAAATTAACATTATGTTAAACTCTCTGAAGCAAAGGCCTTTTTATATAGTTTCTCTGGAAAACAGAAAACCCTGCTGTTTTTCTGTTTTCTCTACAAGCTCTCCTTCTCTATTGTGTAGGCTGTGAAATATAGGCACCAGCAGCAAAACAAAGACAAAACCAGTAAAAAATTAAGGAAGGCATAAGAGGAAGCAGTGATTTGGTGAGCGAGTATCTTATTAGATTTATCATGTTCATATCAATTAACCATTTCTGTGGGCACAGAAGCAGCTAAATATCTACCTGAAATTTTCAACCTGTAAATTTCTCATTTACATCCTCATTCATATATGTATTCTGTGAACATACAAATGTCTGTACACCATCACACTCACAAAATTGCTAAACAATTCCACACTGTGTTTTACATGCTATATTCCAGACACATGTTTCAGGACCCATTCTAGAGGGGTTTTTTTGTGACCAAGGTGTTATTCCCCAGATTTGAGTAAAAATGCTGAATAACAGCCTATTGGAACTTCACATGAAATAGAAGATATGAATAAATATTTGCCAGCCAAGAGTTATTGCATTTATTGGAAACAGAAATGACTCCTTTTTTTTTTTCTTTTATAGTTTTTGTCTTTTTAGCTTCTTATAACTGAAAATAACAAAAACCATACTAAATTTCTCATATAAATGAGAATTATTAACTGCTTGCTGCTTGCAGAACAGGATACATCAGGACTCTTCTTACACTTTAATTCAACATCGTTTCTATGATTCCAAATGTTGCTCATTGCCATAAACTAAAGGAGTGAAAAGATCTTATAATGAGACAATCTGGGGGACTTGACAGTTGGTCAACTTTAAAGCCTGGGTTCAATCCATCTTCAATGATCATCTGGTTTGTATATCTGACATCAGGGAATAATCATCATTATATGCAGAATTTTACCATGACACGCTAACAACAAATATAGCGTTGAAGCGAACATTGAAATGACTGTTTCTAACAACTCAAGTATTCAAGAATCAAGACATTTTTACTCTAAGATTTAGATTAAAACTCTCATAGTCGTATTTGCCTAACTGCTAGGAAAAGAAATACAGCATTTCTGCTCCAGCGTTACTGCGGAAAACAGGTTAGAAAGGAAAATATCTACATCACAGTATAATGATGACACCTAATAGTTCATCTGCCTCACACAGTGCTACTGTAAGAGTGATCTGTGTGCAAAGGTGGTGGAAAAATACATGTTTACTTTAATGGACTTGGGATTTTACATTACTATTTGCAACAGTAGCTCATAAGAATAGTTGAGAATTGTAGCTCTTGTGGGAATTACAGTGTTACTTAGATGTTATCCCCCTAGTAACAAGTATCTTAAGTCTCAAATTCTCTTTTTCTGACCAGTGCAGGCTAGGAAGGAAGTCCATTATTTTCAGCAAAGTTAAGGAAGAAAAAAATGCCCCTCTAAGAATTTTTTTTTCTCTAAGAAGAAAAAAAAACCCCCAATAACACACTGTATAGGCTGACATTGTTTTCTGGTTGGAATAAGAGCAATAGGGTTATGTTCTGGAGCAGGCTGTTCCCTAAAATATTAATGTATGTCTATTTTCTGACATGCACTGCTAACATGAACAAATCACCATTTCTGCTAAGAATAGAGATAATCTTTGCAAATAAACATCACATCCGGGTATCAATATTTTAGTACAGGAGTTATTTCACACAAATAGTCCTATAGCAGCAAATACAGGTGAACCTTTGAGGCTTTTTCTCTAAACTGAAAATTTCTATTAATTTCAAATCGAACGGACCTTAATAGTTAAGTGTTTCTATAGAACCAAGTGAAGGAATGAATTCTTTTTCTTGTTTCTGTTTCTCAACTAAACTCAATGGTCTGGTTAACAAGACCAAACAAAGGATGTACATTTTAAAATTAATTTAATGGGAAGAGAAGGTTTTAGCCTATGATGTACAGGGTTCATAGATTCCTCTGAAGATCAAGAAAAGCAACTAAGAAAGCAATTTCAGAGAAGTAAATTTTGATGCAATTGTGATGGATGTCCTAAATTTCTAAAGTCTACCTTTCTATTAAAAAATTGATACTGCAAGAGTTGAATGCTATTGGCTCAGGTTCTGTTGCAGTGTCTGATCATAGCTTCTTTCTCCAGCAGCTTGTAGACCAACCCTCTATAAGCTTTAGAAGTGCAAGAGATAAAATGGCCACTCTGTACCATACTTCCATTTAAAAGGAACAAGTGCCAGCAGAATGGTGTCACAAGTAGTAATAGTTTCATGACCACTTGTGTACTATGCAATTATGGGTCTATGTGAATATTCTTTTAGATCATATGTACTGTTCCTGCCATATTTTATCTGGTATAGGACAGGTACAAAATTAGATGTGCATTGCCCAATAGTTTGGCATAGAAATCACACCTACTGCTGTAGTTTGACAGGTAGATCAATTATCCAGTGTAGAAGGCAAGCTGCCTTGTAGAAATGCTACTTTCTGATATGTTTTCACAGCTACATTATAGTAGAAAAATCTTCTATTTTTCCCCTCCAAAATGCCAAAAAGTTAGAGTGTTCTTATGTTTTGTTTAGGGTTAAAAAGATTTTTATTTTCTTTGCCTTCTTAGGTCTGAATGTGATAATACTTGCAGGTTAAAATTGTAGTTCAAAGGCTCAGTTTTGTTAGATTCCATGACCAAGAGTAATTTAGCCACTACTAATTTAATTAAAACCCACTCATATACACTGTCATAACTATACAGAGTTATCCAAAGCTCTCAAAGCTCCAAGAACAGGCTGGAGAGCTGATCAGAGAAGAACCTGATGAGGTTCAGCCAGGGCAAGTGTAGGGTCCTGCACCTGGGGAGGAAGAATGTCAGCCACCAATATAGGTTAGGGGTCAACCTGCTGGAAAGGACATGTGAGGAGGAAGACCTGGGCATCCTGGTAGATAGTAAATTATCCATGAGCCAGCAATGTGCCCTTGTTGTCAAGAGGGCCAATGGAATCCTGGACCGTGTAGGGGAAGAGTGTGGCCAGTAGGTTGAGGGAGGTTATTTGCTCCCCCCGCTTTGCACTGGTCAGACCACAACTGGAATACTGCATCCAGTTCTGGGCTCCCCAGTCAAGAGAGACAGGGAACTACTGGAGAGAGTCCAGCGTTGGGCAACAAACATGATTGAGGGATTGGAGCACCTCCCTTATGAGGAAANGAACAGACATTTTACACTCTATAAATTATACTGTACAGTCTGTACAGTATAATGCATTGTCGAGATTGAGGGCAAATTAAATATCTTTAAAAAGGAAAAAATGTCTCTTCCCAGTTTATCTTTAATCACACAAAAATGCAAAAAGAAACAGTCTAGTTATTTTGATTTAATAAATGGTATTTATTGTAATATTCTGCTTTACCTTATTTTCTTCAATGTATAAACACACAGAAGTAAGAAATGAAATCACTTCAACAAGCAATGTAAGATTTGCTCTGCAAATAACAGCTTATTTTATAAAGCTTATCTGAAAAATTGATCAGATTTTATTTTATATTAATCTGTTACTTAGAACAGTGAATAGTGATTTATCACAGACACTAAATGGCTCATTATTGTCTTAAAATGTTTCCATTTGCCTCGGTAAGTCTATCAGGTGTCTGAACAGGCTTTTAACATCTTCTACATCTTCTTTCCAGTCTTTTGTCCTTTTTTTTTTTTTTCACCAGAAATCTTGGCCTTAAAAATATTGGTATTATCAGACCTGTTAGATTGGTAGAAATGTCCCAGAGATGTACATACAAACATGAAATATTTTCAAGTGTGGGATTGTTTTAGGGAAGATATTGTATAACCAAAATGAAAGTCATTTCATTGCATTCATATATTTTTATATGTTCAGCATTAGACTCTGGCAGGAAACAGGCTGAACATAGGACTTCAGAAATGTCAGAAAGCTTTATTTATTTTTCTCTTCTCTACCTATTTAATCAAGAAAATAATGGGTTCAACAACCCTACATGTTTTGTTGCGTATTACAGAAAATGAGTCTGGAATAATTTTCTCTTTTTTCTTTGTTTATTTGTTTTTGTGTGTGTTTGTTTAAAAGCTGATTGCTTTCAAAATTACTTTTAGTGATTTTTCAAATGGAGTGATAAAAAAAAAAACTTTGAGGAAATTTTCATAATACAAATAAACAAATTCTGGAAATTTCCTTCTTACACTCAAGAAAAGATGAACTCAACAGGTTTTGATATTGTCAGGTGTTTTTTTTTTTCTCCCTTTTATTCAAAATAATTTCCTCCTCTATAGCCATATTCTTAATTGCTTTTTTAAGATCTATCATTACCACCAATTATTTCTTGTGACATATCCATATTCTCTCTTATCTGTTTTCACTGTCTGCAGATAACTAATTCTGTTTTTCTTGGGCCTTTTAGAAAAAAGCCTTTTAGAAATGGCATTTTGGTGCTAATGAGTCAACAAGGAGAAAAATGTCTGGGGCTCTCAAAATACTGTTTTCAAACAAAATAATAGCACTTAAAAAATCCACCTTATCAGATAATTATTAAATGCACATTAGTGGACAGCTAAAATGATGTTTTTGACTTTTCTTTTAGAGAAGTTTTTCTAGACATGCAAGAGAAAAATCATAATGGCTAGGTCTGATTCTGCACACAAGACAGGAGGAAAAGCCATTCCTCTATTTTGCATTATATATACTGTTAACAGTGGGAAAATAATTTTTCATTTATAGTTCCATCCTATACGTACAATGACAGAACATGTAAGAGGAAGGTTCTTGAATATGTCTTGACCTTCTAGAGCATAGTATAGGAATGCCAATTTCAGATATATTTTTCAAAACAAAAAAACCAAAACAAACAAACCCCAAAAGAATCTTTCTTGTCCTCAGTTCTGCCCTTTTCCATCATCTCCTTACCCCTCTCCCACAAAAAAAAAAAAAAAAAAACAAAAAAAAAAACAAAAAAACAAAAAAACACGTTTAAAAAGTAGTGCTGGCTTTCATTTTAAAAATTGCCTTACTTGCTGAATCCTCAGGGCTTATGTCTTCCGATTTTTCTCCACACCAGGATCCCTGGAACCTTAACCTTACTGATGTTTTCTTCTTTTAAAACAGATGATCACTTAACTCAAGGAACTGCAAATTAGGTGGAGTCCTGGGTGCTGTTCCTGTGTCAGCAGTGGAATGAGTGAAAGCAAGGCAACAGCTCACTGCAGAGGGAGACAAGGGGCTCCCTTCTCCCCTCACCCTACTCCTCAGTAGGCAATGAGCTCTGCTTACCACTCATTGGTATGGAATAAGGCCTCAAACACTTGTCCCAGTCTACTTCTAGGGAACTCCAAATTCTGGGGAATACAAGAATTACACTGGACTATAAACATCTGAGGATCATGGATCTGAGACTCAGGGAACATAAAGAGCCTCAGCATCTTCCCAGCCCTGGTGTGCAGGCACTACCTAGCCTCACAGCTTCCATCTGCACAGTGGGAACCAATGGGCAAATATCCTCTTTGTGGATAGATTTTACCAGACCTTCTTCTTTTTTGTTCTCTGTTTGGACAATATTATATTACTATTGCATAACATAACATAATACCCTACCTATCTAGTTATCTGATTTCCTTAGCAGAGAAATGAGTGCTTGATAGACTGGATGTGTTTTGAGGATTTTTTTTTTAACCTCTCTCTCAAAGCTAAAGAAATAATTAATAATAATAATAATAATAGCAACAATAATAAGTTCCTAGTTTCCAAAGAACTTTCACAATACTGCATATAGACAGCTCTATAAAAATCTATTTGCTTCTGGGCTTGTAAGCAGCAACCCAGCAGTAAATAAAAAAGAGTCTTGTAGACAAAGAACAAATTTGGTCTGAGAAAACTGGGATAAACTTCAGTTTCTAAAGAAAGAGGCATGACATTTGTTTGTCCTAATAGAAAGGTTTCACCTTAAAAACATTCTGGAAATTTAGTACAGCTCAGAAAGTTGTAAACACCAGGCGGAATTTACAGGGATTTGAGTGCAGGGTGTTACAATGCCTGGCCATCTCAAAACCCCATGAATTCATGTCACTAAACTATGTCTTGTGGACTCAGACTGCTCCTGTATGACCTTTAAAAATTGACTTCAACTTTCACTGAAGTCAGTGGGTTATAAGGGAACTCAGAGAGATCACTTGGAGAAGTGATCTCTGTGAGCGGCTGGGTCTTTAATAAAATAAAAAATGTCCCAAATAAGACAATGGTTTACCTGACTCAGTCAAGGATCTCACTTGGTGCCAGATTTTATGGTGCAGATTGCATGGTTTCATTGCTGAGCCTCTCTTCACAAGCTCCTGAGTAACACAGACATCACTGAGGAGTTGGTGGGGTAAAGTGAGTGAAATAATCGCCACGGGAAGTTGTGGTGAGTAGTAGGTTCAATAACCTCAGCCGAAGTGTGTCATGTCTTAGCCAAATGGAGCTGGAAAGGGTTGTCTGGGTTATCAAGGGCAATTATTTGCAGTCATAGGCAACCACTTAGTTTAATTCCTTTCACAGACCATGTAAAGTCTTTCTTTGTTGATTTTTTTTGTGGGGGGGTATGAGACAGGGGGAGGATGTATTCTCAGAAACTGCTACTTGCAATAGAAATCCCTTTTCTAATTTCCATCCTAAATTTCTTCAGTTTATACCTTTTGCTTGCAAGTAGAGAGGAATGCCAATTAAAAAAAAAAAANAAGAGAAAACAAGAAAATTAAAAAAAAAAAAAGGAAAAAAGAAAAAAGCTGTCAGGAAAGCTCTACTAAAAAATACCACTAAAAAACTTTTGCTGGTTTTATACCATTTTTCACTATTTCTGTCTCCTCAGTTATAGTTTCTTTCAGAGTTTGTGCTCATGCTTAGTAAAAATGTTCCCTGGCTTCTGCTTTGACATTAGATTGCCAATTTCTGTATGCAAATTCTTATTACCATAAACTGCCCCTTCTGAAAGAAACCTGAAATAAAGCAGCAAGGACCTTCTGTAATCTTTTAAATTCAGATGCTTCTAGAATAACATGGATGCATACACAGACACTGTCTGTATGGAAGTTTGTGTCCATACATACACATAACAATAGCATATTACCTGTGCTGTAATCACTTCTCTGTGTTAGGTTTGTTATTTGGTTTTGTTTTTTATTCTTGAAGACTCTGTAACAGTTAAAAGAATAAATAATGACCTCTGTTAATACAACATGAGATATTATATTTGGCAAAAGGAGGTGTACGCTTGAGAGAGTAGGCTCCAGATCTCAGGAGGCTTTGCTTTTATATTGCTGAACATACAGAGCACAAAGAGAAGGATCTGTCCTCCCGTATACCTTTTCACTCCCCTATGGGGAAAAAAGAAAAGTTTCAAATCACCAATTTAGCAGCCTGCTTGGTCTTTTTATAACTGACTTTTAAGGTGCCAGGAAACAAAGGAATTCAGACTCATTCAGTTGGAAAAGCTGATTAATACTTTCACTGATTTAGAAGTAAGGAATAATCCTCTCAAAAGAAATGGGGTGAATTTGGAGATTCTTACCACCAAAAAAAGAACCAGGGGAGATCTGAATTCCCAACAGCTACAGTAATCCCTGGCTATTAACAATGGGTGAAACTGAATTTGCTTGAATGTAAATTAGCTTAATATGTTGCCATAAATAGGTATAAATTTGAATAAGCAACTGTGATATAATTACCACTCTCATTTTTCTTACTTAGTGGAGGAAAGAAAGTCTTTTGTGTCAGTGGGGATGATCTCTGCGGGACAGACTTTACCAAAATACCATTATTCTACTGAAAACTGAGGCGTAAATGCTTATTTATTTGAGGGTAATTCCCAGGTCATTTTTAATCTCCAGCATATCCCCATTGTATACTGACCTCACTTTTGCTTTCCTTGCTCTTTTCCTCTTTATATAGCTGAAGAAGATTTTACTTGTTAAAACATCCTTTGCAAGATCTAACACCTCCCTGATGGAATTTTCTTTGCTGCTCCCTCTTTTTACAGTACTTGTAGACTTCCTATATATTCTTGCTGTCTCTTTGAAGGAGTTATTTGTCTAGTTAAGTCTAGAATCCTTTCCTCAATGCTTTTGTGCCCTACTTGGAGTAGAATTGACAGATCTTTGGAGGATGATATCAATAATTTCCATTATTTTTTCAAAGTTTGTCCAAATAAAAAGAGCATTAGTTTTCTAGACTTTGCATTTTCAGGTTGTGTTTTTTTTCTGTTTTGTTTTTTTTTTTGTGTGTTTTTTTTTATTGTTGTTTTTGTTTTGTTTGTGGAGTTTTGGTTTTGGTTTAATTTAGGGTAATCAACATCTAATCCAAGTTAAGTTTTCCATAACTTCTTCCTTACTTTTCAGAAATGACATTTGTATCACTGCCCTTTGTTACTGACAGAAAGATAATCTGATGAAAAAATGTTTGATTCTCATTTCCAGCAGTTCTAAAATAGAAATATTAATTCTCAAATCCCTCTAAGGAAATGTAGTTTCTATTGAAGAGAGAATAGTCAGTGTGTTTATTTCAAGTACTTTTAGCCATATCCAGGACTGAAGATAGACTTTAGTTTTAGACTTCAGCCATAGCTAAAAGTTTATGAAAGGCAAGTGAATCTCAATGGTTCGTGAAATTATATTCCTTGCATATATTTTGTTATAGTAACAGTCTTCGGATATTTATATTCACGGAACAATGGATAATATAAAGAAAGGAAAGATGACAGAACCTCGCAGTTACTAATATCTTAGGATACTTCTATAAATAAATGATCAATAAACCATTGATCAATATATGTCAGTACAAGGTGGTCTGTGCTATGTGTCAAAGTGACATAACAATTAATATCCCTGATAATAAACTAGTGTTTCTCTACTTGCCTATAAAGCACTGCCATGGAGTACTCAGTCTTTATAATAATGTAATCAGATTATTTCATTTCTTTGCAAGCAAACTAAGCAATCTCACCTTCATCTGTCAAACAGGGCAATTGGAAAGCAAATGAAAATTTCATATTGTGTAAAGGATTGTGTAAAGGATAAAACATAAATATTTAGTTTATCTGAGAAGTTTTATTTGAAAAAATGGTGAGCATGGAATTCTTGCAGCATAGTATACTTTTCAAAATTCTTTTTTTCTGAATGAAGTGAAGGTTCAAATAACCAAAACTGACTATTTGGTACAACCTTTGTCTCTAGATTCTCTCTATAGCATGAACAAATTCATTTGCCTCTTTATGAAATCATGATTCTTAATTTTCTTGAAGAACATTGAACATTGATTCAGAGACTTAAAAGACCAATGGCCTGGGTGAATACCAAAAGGATCTATCCAAGAGAAGCTTACTCTACCTCTCATAGTCATGCAAATAAGTAAAAATATTAGATTATTACGCAGCAAATGTATAGTAATAAGAAGATTTCTTATAAATACACATTTCTAACTCGTAAACAGATGCATTCCCCATCTGAGATTCAATGTCTTTTGAGTCTTGTTTTATACATTTTGCCATGCAACATCACAAGTACTCATTTTGGTACAGTGAAACCCTTTTCCTAAAAATACTTGCAGTTCTGTTGATAAGCTTTTTCATAAGAGCAAGATAACTTTTGATCAATTTTCTCAGCTTGAAAAATATTTTTTCATTTTAAGATCTAGGTTCTATATTTGCAATGGAAATACCCCAGGGGTACCAAAATGTACAAATCTTTTTGCTTTTACCTATATTTTCCACCTAAATGGTCACTTGCTTACAGGTAAATAGTCAAGTACTGTCTGTCTACTTCATTTTTGGTAACATAGTTCCTCCTGTTGAGGCACTGTCTGTCTTTGTCTCTATAACTTGGCCATAAATGTTCAAGAGCTACTGGGTAGTTTCCTTAGGAATTTTTCCCTTACAGTAATTGCCTCCGGAAAACAAAAAAAATGTCAGATATAATTGTCTCTCTGATTTTTTTTTTAATTATATAATACAGAGAGACACCTGTCTCTCTCTGGCATTACTATTCACAAAGGTATTTAAATCTTCAGAGCTAAACAATTTTCTCATTTCTGGAACTTCTTTTGCATAAAACATTTGATCACTATTGCTTTTCTAATTACCATTAATTCAGTATGTTGATTTCTAAATGTAAAGCATTTTTAAAATGTTATAAGCCAGTGTTAGACGGTGATAGATTTACTTAGAATCACCTTTTCTCTTAGTCATATTATACTGGGGAAAAAGGTGCTACTGGGCACAGCTTTGTGTGTCTGAATCTGGCCTGCATAAGTGGGCAGATACCTCTATTACACAATGGCCAAAGCAGTGTGAGAAAATGTTCCTCTGGTGCCAAACGGTCAGGAAATATTACTGCAGAAGAGTATGAACTAGATCCAATACAGAATTGTTAGTTCTCAGAGAAGCCTTTGGATAACAAATAGATACATAACTCTCTCTGACACTCACACAAAAGAGACAGTCATGGAATCATGGAATTGTCAGAGTTGGAAGGGACATCTAGAGATCATCTAGTCCAACTCCCCTGCTAAAGCAGGTACTCATTACTTCGAACTTATGTTGTTGAAACTTGTACGTGCAATAGCTCAGCTACATAATGCACTCAGTAAAACAAATAAATTAATAAATAGATAAATGAATAATAACTAAGAGTTTTTGGATAGTTGGGTTGGCTGCCTGTGGAGATGCCACCCTTGGTTAATGAATCCAGATCATTTAATATTTCCAAACACAAGACTGATAAACGGAAGTGAAAGAGAAATAGGTCCAAAGCCCAAGTCATCCTGGCAGCAGCACGCTCACTAATTGGTTTTGTCTCCTCGGAAAGTCACCACTTTCGCGTGTTACTCTTAAACATTCTGAATAGTCATGTTCATATACAAATTAGTCTGGTTTGGGAGAGTTTTTCTATTTTCTGTTATGTGTCACTACTTGGAGAAGAGAAGAATGTATGTGACTTTTTTCTTGACCAAGTATTACCCTGTTAGAGGCAGGTACTTTGCCACTGTGTTTTAAAATGTTCGTGTGTTTCCTACGAACCATTTGGCCTGGAGGTCTGTTATTCATTGTTGCACAAATTAGATCTTTTGTTTTCCACTCTTATCCAAACATTTTATTTTTTTGTTTGTCTTTCAAACTGTCTTTACCTTCTGCTTCAGTGACATGTGCTCTTTACGGGTCTGAGTTCTGTAGGCTAAAAATACCTTCTCTTACCAAAACTGGGAGAAACTTTTATTTTTAGGAATGTACACATTAGCATATATATTTTTAAGATAGTGTATATCTATGACATTGGACTATGGATACATGTTTACTGCCCTTATGTTAATAGCAGGCTAATTTTGTTTAAGTCTTTCAACTTGAAGGAGAGAAACATGCATTAAGTTTCACATTGCAAGTTAAGCTTTTCAAACAGAGAATATTATTTGACTGCTAGACAAAATCTTGATTTCAAGTTTTGCTGTGTGCTCCACAGAATGGAAGAATCTATGATGGACTGACTTTGGCCAGCTGCCAGATGTCCACCCAGCTACTCTTTTGCTCCCCTTTCTCCACAGGACAGAGTGGGGGAAATAAGATGAAAAAGCTCGTGGGTCAAGATTTAAGATGGGAAGATCACTTACCAGTTGCCATCATGGGCAAAATGTATTAAAGTGAGGGAAATGTAATTTAATTTCCAATTAAAACAGAGTTGGATGGTGAGAATCAGACAAGAACAGTGTCCTGGTTTGAGGTAGAACAGAACCCATTTTCTGTTCAGCAGTTTTACTTTTTTAGCTGGGCCTCTTCTAACTAACTAAAGTCTGAAATTAAGAGCTATTGACCATAAACTGTTCACTCTCACAGTGATAAGACCTGATTATACCAAGGATGGTATGTAGAGAGGCCCTTGCTTATACTTATTGCTATAACAACCAAGGTCAGCTAATTCCATTATCTGCCCCATTGGAGGGTCAGAAGCGGAAAAGCATAGAGGGGTCACACCTGTCGGGAGGAGTGGACAAGACAGGTGACCCAAAATTGACCAACTGGCATATTCCATCCCATCTGCATCATGTTCAGTATAAAAGCTAAGGGGTCAAAGGGTCAACTTTCGATGGCTGACATCTGAGGAGGACCCCGTCTGTTTGTCTGCCTCTGATCCTGATCGCAGCAACATTCCTGACTCCAGATCTGGAATCCAGCTCTTGTCAATCACCGAGTCCAGTCTGGGACTTTTCCTGATGCCTGCTGGTGACATGATCGTCATCCTGGGAGCTTGATGTGGTTTTGTATATATTGTATTTATTTCATTATTTTCTTCCTTTTTCTTTTTTTTTTTTTTTTTTGTTTGTTTTACTTCTAGTATTAATACTTCATTAAAGTAGTTTAGTTCATTCTAAACTCACAAATCTCCTTATCTTCTTCCTCTCTCTTTTTTCTGGGGGGGGAGGAACCCCCCTAAGTGTTTTTTGTGTGTGTATGGTTGGACTTGGTGATCTCAGAGGTCCTTTCCAACCATGATGATTCTGTGTGATTCTGTATGCTGCACTAGAAATTAAGAAAATTTGCTTGATGCAGAACTGTATATTTTAGATTCTTACATACACTGTAATGTGTTCACTGTGAGAAGATCAACCATTCAAGCATTTCACTGTCTTTCATTAATTCTTCTTAGGATTTTTCATGGTTAGGACTTTGTAATTTAAAATACCCACAGATCAGCCACACGCTCCTGTGCACAGTTAATCTAAAGTGATCTCTAGAATTCACCAGCAGCTTTTGAATTGCTCTAGAATGGAGAAGACATGGAAAATTTCTGTTTCACAGTTGGCTAATACCACATGCTCTAGTGAATAACAGTATACTTTTCTATTTTTACAAAGATGTGCATGCACACAAGTTAATTTGTGATAATCTCTCAGACTGTAATGATCCCTGATCTTGAACAGCTTTTGAAGTTCATTTCAGTTCAGGTAAGTGTTCAAAGTCTGAACTTTCCATGCCTTTGGAGTCTGCAAAAAGCGATTGCAGCCTTCTCAAGATGCTTTTGCAAGATGCTCAATACTTCCTGCTATAGGGCCTGCTCCTCTCCTGAGAACTGTACATGAAAAAAACCTGACCCTCTGCACACCATTCTTTCTTCTGCAAGGTGGGAAAGAATAGTACCAGCCCTAGGGACATAGTGCTTTTGAATGGAAAGATACTCGTGCAGAAAAGCAGTCCAATAATAGTAGAGATCAGGGCAACGTCTATAACGTTCTCTACTCCCTGCACCCTCAAATCTCATTGTCACTATATAGAGATCTTAATATTTTTCAAAGCTGTATGCTTGCTGCCAGAGACCTCCTTTCACACATTTCTAAGAGCAGGGAGACAGGAAAGTGGTTTGGAGGGTTTATTGTTATCAAAGTCTTTGTACCATTCTGTTGAACCTCCAATTGATCTACACACTGAAAAGTTATCCTGGGTGATGAGTGAAGTGTTGAGGAGTTAACCCAGATTCATCTCTCTTGACTTAGGCAGATAACCTGGGATCAGAACTTTATCATCACCACTCCTACCTTGAGACACTTTAACTGATGTGCTTGAATGAAGGGCTTGGCCCTTCTAGGCTCCCTCTGTGGTCAAAAGGGATTCTAACTTAAATTTTCTGAATCTTTCACTCTTGAGTTGACATAGCGGAAGATAAGGATATCTGAATTTTATTTTATGGACCCCAAGTAAATGCTCTAAGTAAAATGGCTAAAATAAAAAGCTTTGTAGCACAGCAGTCACAGAGGTTATCCTTGCTGTTTAGGGTACAGTGTCAGGTAACAACTTCTGTTTTGTACAATACAATGCTTTTCTAGGCTTTCTTCATACTTCTCATGCTCTTAACAACTCCTTTCCTAAAGCAACCTCAGCTCCCAAGCCTGAGCCCTTGGTTTCGCCAAGCTTGTATGAGAAGTCATACCTCTGTCATGCTGTTGCACCCTGGATAAGCTCTCTGGGAGTCTTCTCATATGCTGTGGGAAAACCTGGGGTACTTCTGGGCACTGAGGGCAGAGGGGATGTGTTCTGGAAGACTGTCAGTCCACATATCAGTTGCTTGAGTCTTCATTTCTGGGTGTTTTTCCTGACACTAAGCCATTTGAGCTTGTGAGCCACTACACTTTTCCCTCAATGTAAATGGTGGGTGGTGCAAAAGGCAAGTAGTTAAATGTGAAACATAACTGTAGCCAGCTGACAGTATGGAGGCAGAAGTTCAGCACGCAGCTGTATCTTCGCTTGGGCATTCCCCATCATTCTGATTTTTGTAAAACAGTGAGAACTAACTTCCACATCTAACATTTCTTAATGTTAAGTGTAAATTTTTTTTTCTTAAAATGATTTATGTAAGTTTCTAGACCGGAATGGAATTTGAGTCAATAGTGTTATGTTTACATAGGAAACAGAGAAATCATAGTAAATAGGGTCCCAAGAAGTCATCTAACCCATATTGTTGCCCGAAGGCAAGATCTGTTATGACTAAACTATTTTTGCCAGATCTTTGTCTTATCATTTCTTGAAAACTTCCTGTGAGAGAAGTTTGCACATTCTCCCTTGGCAGTGTACACTAGTGCTCTGCTGTGCCTAGAGTAGGAAAGATTTCTCCCAATTGTCAACCCAAATCTTTCCTGCTGTCATTTAAGCCCATTATCTCCTGTCCTATCTGCAAGGAATAAGTAGTACAGTTTATCCAAAAAACTATTTAGTGGTTTTGAAAATTAGAGTTTTATTTTGTATACTCTCAGGATTTATAAAGAGCATACCTGTTAATCTACCCAATTATAACACCTTCTGCCTCCCCCTGACACATTACTGTTTTTCAGAAGCCCTAATCAGTCTAGTCTGATATAATTACTTCTTGAAAAATCTATGCTGGCTATTACTTCCCATTTTTTTATTATTCTTTAGAGTGGTAGTAGGGTGTGGTTTTTTTTTTTTTTTAATATCATTGTTTCTATATCTATATTTATTTATATCTTTTCAGAATTCTGAAAGTCTGATCTATAATTTCCCATTTCATGCTTTCTCCTGTGTACCCCTTTACAGGTTAATATGCTGCCTTTGTGCTGTCTCCTGAAAATGCACCTGTTCTCCACAAGTTCTCATAGATAATCCTAGTACTGTTTGAGATGTTTCAGACTATCTTTAAGTATTTTAGACTAAATTACTCTTCATTCAATTTAATTTCAGCAAAACTTTTACAAGGAGTCTCTAAGCAGTTCTTCTATATTGAACTGAATTCTTACTCCACTGTGAATGAGGCTATATCAGCCATCTAATCACAATTAATGCTTTTAAAGTGAAATTTATAGTTTAAACCCCTCATAGATCTTCCATCATCTCACTTTCATCAGTCAATGATGTTATCTCCCCCTGAAAAGCAAGCAATCTCTTCCTTTTAGTGAAGTGTTAACAGTCTTACCTAAAAATGTGTATTTTCTTCCTTGTGAATAACAATCTTTGTGCTGATTGTTAAGACATATGCTTTTAATAAACTTATACCAAAAATTCAAGCTGCCTGTCATGCCTTGCTGACTGCCAAATGTTCCAAATGTCCCCAGCCAAAGCCTCCAGCTTTCTTCTGACAGCTTGTATAATACATGAAATACTAACCACGGAAAGCACCACGTGACATCAAAAGTTAATTAGCAATACAGAAATGAACAAAATTGAAAGTAAAGTTAAAGAAGGGGTGCTTGAACGCTGTGTGTTCATTTTCATATTTGTATGAGTAGCAACCTGTATTTTCTGATGAGCCTGAAGCTGTGAAAGGCTCTCTGTTCTGTTGCAGTGGGATACCATGCAATGTAATCAGCTGGCATTTTAATCAACTCACATAGTCAATGAGGGATAGTGCCTAAGAGCCTGCCAGATCATGGGAGTCCATCTGACTAGAGGAGCTGAGTAGCCTTCCTTTTCTGAGATGAATAATAGACTCAACCCTCTGCTGACAGAGAAATTGGGAAATGAAACGGCAAACTCACTACAAGAATGGGGGAAACATGGCCTTTCTTTGCAGCAAAATGTCAAGTTCACCTTTTCTAACAGTACCTTTTTGTTCTTTCTCAAAGTGCTGTCTGGACTCTATTGGACCCAGAGCTGGAGAAAATATGCATGATGTTATTGAAAACCATTTTGTAATACTAATTTTACCTTTCTACTTATGTTTCTTACTGATCTCACTAGAAAGATACATGAAATGAGTCCATTTATGTATTTTTTCTAGTTCTCAAAAGGGATTTAGGTCATGTTTGCTTTGACAGAAGAGAAAAAATTTCAGTCATTTCTCTTTTACCCATACTACTTCATTTGCCCTAAGCCTCTCAAAAAGGAGAAGCTGTTGCCCTGGTTTGAGGTACCTCAAACCAGGACATTCATTAATCCTCTCAGTGAATTTAAACAGCTTTGTAGAGCCTAATGGAATTTTCAAACAAAAATTCAGAAGGATGAGGTCCCATTTAGGAAGGGAGTGTCATCAGAGAAATGTTGTCAGATATTAATTTTATGGCATATTGAGAAAGCACTTCTTTGAAATCTGACAGTGTTTATAAAAAGCAAAATTACTTTTTCCACTGGATGGGCCATATCTTAAATATTTAACTTCTGTCTACTTTGTATTAATTTAGGGTAAACACAGTGTGTGGTACAAGTCTGGGTTTTATTTCATTTTTATTTTTTTTCTGTGTTCAAAGAGCCTGAAGAATTCATTGAAGATTTATTCTCTGGGAGGAAAGGTCTGCTTTTCATCATCTGGTTACTCAGGTTCCATAAAAAAAGTTTCAGTGCTTAACAGAACATCAACTCCTAATCTTTGTTGGCAAGGTAGCATCCAACTAACATGAAACCATGGCACTTTGGTGTCCTGCAATGAAAACTTAAGTGGTCTATATTAATTATAAATAAACTGGCATGACAGGACTTCAATGATATCAAAAATTTGCTGCAGCAGGAAAGATTTCAGAGAGATAGAGGAACATTCACAATTCACTGCCAGGGTTCAGTGCTCCAGAATAGATGGGAGAGAGACTGTAGACATAGTGTCTCATTATATAGTGAGATTATTTTTCCAAACCCAATTAAACACAGTGAGTTTGAAATTTGCTGACAAATGCTGAAGGTTGATGGTCTCCATTTTATTTTGGGTGCACTTTAAAGAGCTGGCCATGAAAACATTTAAATAGCAGTTTATTCAGTCCTATCTGTCCCCAGCCAGTCAATCAAATTTCAGTTAGTGGTCAAGCAGTGAAGCAGGAATTAGCTATTGTGAGGTATCAGCAAAATCAAGATGGGATTTATAGTATTATAAGGGCATGGAGAATAAAGGAACTTAGGCTTGGGGAGTAAAAGCAGACAAGAGAGGAAATAAATGTGGACCTAGACACTGCGGAATAGGGAAGTTGTAGGAAGGCAAAGAACCAGTCATAAAATGAAAAGGAGACCTGAAAGAGTGAGAAATAGAAAATATAAAAAGGTGATTGCTGCTGACAAAAAGAACCATAGATGGAGCAATAGAGAAAGTTCTGGTACAAGCATGGAAAAAGGACAGAGCAGAGCCATGTAAACTATAGTAGTCCTGTTAAAGGAGAGGTTATAGCCTAATGGAACACATGCTATGAGGTAAACTAACTATTAAGTTCTAACAAGATACCTAAGGTATTTGCAGTTGTAAGATGTAATTAAATAAATATTTTTCATTCATCGAGTGCATTATCCATTATGAAAGAATAATATTTGCTAATTTCGAAGAAAATGTAATCTCAAACATATGCAGTCCTATATTTAAACTAAAAGCAGAATTCTAATTCAGTTTCTGAGCTATCAGTTCCAAAGGGCAGCCACAACAGGTCCTGAAGACTGAGGAAAAGAAGATCATTTAAACAACTGAGAGTAGGAACTTGGAATAGGAAGTAATGTCATGATAATAGCTCATAGTATATGTCTGTTCCTGCACATGTTCATGTAATAGTTTATACACATGCAGTCAAATTAAAATCAACATGAATACACAAAGTACAACACTTGTTTTCTCATGTGAACCTAGGGGAATACCGCTGTCACTGACATGTAAAATTAGTCTTAATTAATTAACATTGCTTCCTATTTTAGATTAATAATCATATGAGTCTTAAAATAATTAGCTTTGACTGTATTCTACATACCTATTATATTTACCTAAAACAGGTGGAATTCAGTTGCCTTCTTAGGGGCTTGAATCATGATTTTGTTTGGAGCTGTGCAGAGTTCAACGCCTGAAATAAAGCATTTCCTATTTCATTGGAAGATACAAGGATAAAGAAAGATTAAGTGATCTCAGTACACATTTGGGGCAGAAGCTGAAATAAAGCCCAGTATCCTGATTTCACAATTGCAAACTAATGCTGCTCATGCCCTCTTGCATAAATCTCAGCATCAAGCATATTCTTTATTCTTTCAAATATTCAGCATAAAATCCTGTCCTCTTGCACTGGTGACCCTTTTAAGGTTTTCTCCTGTCTCTGAGAGATGTTTCCTGAATGTCAGGGAAGGAAATTGAAGCCGCGAAAAATTTTTTTTCACACATTATCGCTGCTCAATCATTTTAGCTCCTGACCTCACCCTCATCAATTAAGAAATCCTTGGAGCCTCAAGATAGCATCTGACTTGCGGAGTACTTGTTGCTTTCTGCTTCATTTGTTGTTCATAGTGCCTTAACAGGAAAGCATGCTTAACAAATTAAGCAGAATATGGAGTCTGGGTTTGTGTGTATGTACACACGCAGACATGCTCATATACACACGTGCACGTACATGTATACACATACAATATAGCTGAATACAGTATATATCTCTTAGACACTGTGGTTTGCTAATAAGCCCAAAGTTTGTCAAATATTTTATGTCATTTATTAGAAATAAAGATATAGGCACAATAAATTCTGTGTTTATACACTTAGGTGTAAAAATATGTTTTAATACATAAAGTTGTATCAGAATGTGTAAATATGTATTTTCATATGTATATGTGTGTCTCTATGTGCACAGCTGATTGCATGTGAGTCCAGCATTTACTTGACGCTTTGAAATAATGTGACTGTGCACAGGAACAATGCAAATGTAAGTTTCATTTGGGGAGGGTGGATGGTTTGGGTTTTTTTGTTTCTTTTTGTAGTAAAGACGCTTAAATGAATACAGTTTTGCTATGAATAAGGGAATCGTGCAGCTGAATGTAATTGCAAACCACGTGCCAAATGTGCATCCCACAGAGGAAAATGGTAACATGGACAGGGCTACAGCCTTTTTAATCCTACCTAGTAATTATCTGTTTGTGGGCTTCATGGAACTGATTTCTCCTTCCACCTCTCACCCCTAATCTCAATGGATAAGACTTCAAAGCAAATGCTTTCTGTCCTTTGACCACACAATTTTCTTCAACAGCCTCATACAGGGTAAAGGATAAATAAAGAGTTCATCAGAGATAATATCAGAACGCTGAAAGCAGAAACCCCACTTTCATGTAAGATTTTCTTCCTTAAATAGTGTGGCAGCAACTTGGCATACAGTTACAGCAGGAGGCAAGGAGGGGACACATGTCTGTTTTCAGCATGCTGGTCTCTTGCTGAAAAGGTGAGCTGCCAAAGATTGATCACGCAGAGCAGAAGTGCCGAATTACATCCCTATAGCACTAATGAGAACCCAAAAACTATGTCGCCTGGAAAGCCGCAATTATTGCTGCTGGATCAGGCCCCAAAAATGCTGCTGACACAATATACTTTGAATTACATATTTATGTGCCAGGAAATGGCCCCTCAGGAGAATACATTGAACTGACCATAAACCAATGTCCTCTCCTCCCTTACTAGTTATGGAATTGATCTCCAGAAGCCTTTTTAATCTTACCATTTTTCTGTCATTTTATTCTTTCTCCTTCTGAGGGAAACGGAGTAGCAGAGCAGAGTCTGAGAATGGTGGAGGTGAAGCTGCGATTAAATAACTGTGAATTTTAGGAAATTGTCTTTGAAGAAAATAAAAAGCCAGTGAAAAGGGAGAACTCACCTTTCTGGCTTTCTCTTCTGTTGAAGTAAAACCATAGGAGTCTCAGCCTTGGAAGAACACATGCTAAACTGATATGAATCACCCCAGCTCTGGAGATCACTAGTGGAATCAGTTTTTCCTAAGCTCTGGAGCAGGCAAAACCCTTCCTTGTCCTTTCCTTCATTTTCCTTATGCCTGTCATGAGATAATTGTTTTATGCTTCATCTTGCCTTATACCTCATTCTCCTATTATAACCCTATTATTATAAACAGTACACCAGTTTGGTCACGAATATCAATTTTGCTTATTGTCCCTAAAGTTTATGTGCTTATTTGTGTTCTTTTCAGGCAAATCTCATGTTTCTGTTCATGGAGGTGGGACAAGAAAAGATAAGTTGTTCATTTGATTCATGAATAGTTTGAAATCTACTTGACTCTTAAAGGAAGTATACCTTCACATCATTATAGCACTTTTCTTCCTCTAACCTCATTACTTTCTGGAATTATGAATTAATTGTGTCTCATACTGATTGTGAACAGTAAAACCAAGCAGAGAAAGAAAAGATTTCTGAATTCACAGAACATATTTATGGTAGAACCAGAAAAAAGCCAGACACATTAAAGGTTTTTTCTTTGCCCAGGTCACTAAATCCAAGCCCTTAAGAGTGTTCACTGTGAATAAGAGTTGGTTAAATCTGAGAACTGTGAGCAGCAGTCATCCCATAAAATCACCATAGGAAAAACACGATGTGCATTACAGACTGTATTACTTAAGAAAAATAATGCAGAATTCAAGTTTTAATAGCTGAATGTTAGGATCATTGGTTCCAAGTAGTATGCTCACTTTGAAGCATTTTCTTAGCTTTGATCCAGACAACTTACAAAAGAGCTTAGATCAATAATAAAAAAGCTTGATTTCAGTCACCAAGCATGCCTGATAACTTGGTGATTGTTCCTTCACAAGCGAACCTGGAGTGTGACACCAGAACATGCCAGTAACCAGATTATTTTTTTAAATGTGTACTTTTCCACCCATGTATGTCTGTAATCATAAAACAAGTAAATGAAGCTTGCAGGTCCGTGTTGGAAATGAATGTGGCTAAGGTTCCTTGGTCTTGGCTGTGAATCTCTTGCTTCTTCAGAACTCTTCCTGTTTTAGACCAGCTCTATGAGAAGACTGGTCTTCAGACCTGGTCCCTGAATCTACCAGCTTTTCTGACATTATACTTGGATCTCAAAGAGTCCAGACATTTAGTCAAGGCTAGTATGTTGCAGGGATGAAACAATTTTGACTGTGACTGCTTGTAGAAGTTTGGGGCAGGGTGTGTGTGTGTGTGTGCATGCGTGGAGTGAATAGGGGTGTTAAGCTGCATCTATATGTGATCCAGGCAAGAAGACAGGATGGGTGAAAGTGACTCACAGTCTTTCTACAGCTCACTATTCAATTCTGGGCTTGCCCTCACTATTTCATTCTGGGCTTGCCCTGAATGACCTGATACACCCACAGTGGCATGCAGCTAGTACCCCAGGATCAGTGCAGATGTATACGCGTGGGGCTTGTGTTGGAACAGGAGCACTTGGGAAATGGGAGAAATATAAGATGCAGGACTACACTAGCACACTTTAGATCATAAAATAGAGTTGTGAGGTCACAGTCACAGCCTGACTATTTCCCATTCTCCTCCTTCTCCTGCCCAACTGGAGTATAGCAGGACCCTGTCCTAGACAGTACTAGCATGGAGTAGTGTCATAAATAATTAGGCTTCAATATTATTTGGGCTAATTAGCCTAGACACTAAATTGGTGCACCTAAGCTATTTTTCCAGTTCTAGACCTAACTTTTTCACAATTGTATGTGTGTATGTAAACATATGTATAGTTATACATGTGTGTATAAACTGTAGGCAGTACCTGTGTAACTATATTACAGTTTGTAAACTTGGCCTGCGTGACTTCCATTAAGGGCGGCTTGCCCAGTAGAATGAATGATGTAGCAATGAAACTAACCTTACAGCTCTCCCATCACTTCTCTGATGCCTTCTTACTTAAAGTCCTGAGGGAAGTGAAATCTTTATAGACTTTCTGTATAAGTAAAGAGAAGTTGATTTGTTCAATTCCACCTTTTTTTGTTGTTGTTGTTGAAGACATTACTTGAGTTTCTTTATAAAGTGTGAGAGGGTGAAGGGGAAGATTCATTTGGGCCAAGAATAAATGCTTTAAACAAGAAAAGGAAGATTCATATAGGCTACGAAATGTTGCTTTAAAGAAGATAAAAATTAAGTTCCCCTACCACATAGAGTAAGTATCAACACGAAGAAGGGTCTTAAATAAATACAGAAGCAGAAGCACATTCAAAAATGAACACGACTGTCAAAGGGCTTTCTCCTAAAAAGTTGCCATTGAAAGATTCTTGCACCTCGGACTAGATTTTAGTATTAATCTCTCTTTTCTGAGTACCAGTTGCTAAAGTTTATCAAAGACAAAAGCAGACTGCTCTTCAGAAGGAATGAAATCCAACTCCAAAATCGTTGCCAGATTTCCAGTAAATGGAAATGGAACGTCAGTGAGAATTGCATTCAACTCAGTACATAATCTGTACAGAATAGGTTAGCTTGCAAATATGTTTTTACAGTCCTTTTGAATTCTTGTTTTCTGTTAGTGTTCTTTAAAATGCCAGGTAATGTTGTGGAAACTAATACCACTGTTTCACTGAAGCTCTAAACAATGTTTTATTTCTTGTCTTTTAGTTTTAATGAGAGCGTGCTGCTCGCTGCTAATAGAGCTGAGTAAACAATCTATGTATATTTTATTCAATTACTTTAGTTCTTTTTCTTCTTATGGTAATTACCTATGAGCGGACGATGATTGCTACCATTTGTTTGTTCCTCCCAACTGCTTGCTGATTATTCTGCACAAGTGACTTGTAGCCGTGTTATTGCAAACTGACTGCTTGCAAGTATTCCTTTGGGGATCAGCCTTTGGTTGTCTAAAGCCAAGTACTTGTTTCTTTTCCCTGACTGGATGATCTACTTTGTCACAAAATACATTTTGTTTAATAAAGTCATAGCTTCACCACTCAACAGACCAGCAATGTGGAGCTGCACCATGATGATGGGAACCTATGTATTAAATACAGTATCTGTCATGAAAGAAGTAAATCATTATACAGTTATTCCGAAGTTGAATATACCATTCTCTGTGCAGCTATTTATTTAATTTTTCTGGTGATGTTACCAATTAGAAGTGTTTCTTTCATTAAGGTTCCTGTTAAAAAATTTCAATTGTCATTAGGGACTGCAAATTAATTCATAATAAGACCTTTAGCATTTGACATTATTTCTTTACTGGATTGTAACATTTCTTTTTAGACTCTGGACTCACTTTACCTGGAAAGTGCAATGGACAAAAAATTGTGGTTTGCATCAAAGCAAATACATTTCTGAGGACTTTTTACGACTACTCTATCATAGCAAATCTATTCCAAGCCTTCTATGTCACTAAAAGAACTTGATTTTTTGAAATTTAATTGCAAATAATAATTAATAATAATTAATAATAATAACGGTGCAGGGCCTTTTGTGAAACAACATTCTAAACCACTGAAAACAATATCATTCACTCATTTTAAAACAACTTTCAGATTGAGTAATGTTACAAGGAAACCTGAAATGAACTGAAAACAATCTGGAAGATTTGAATCCTCAGGAAAACCTCTTATGTACTTTCATTTGACCTGTGTATCAGGTGTCACAGCCAAGGACACTTTTCTACAGTCAGCACCATTTGAAACAGGTTGCTGGTGATTCTTTATGATAACATAGCATATAAAATCATATCAAAACACAACAGTGATTAAGCCATAGACCTGAATCTTTTTCTCAGAGATCATTTTTTGCTGGTCAAGTCTGGTTATTGACTGAAGAAACTTATTTCAGTTCATCTCAGTTTCTTGCATTTCTCATTTTTATGTTAACCTGGTACCTAATATTGAGGTTCCTATTTTGCTTCACAATAGATTAACATATTTATCCCTGCACTGGATACTCTGTGGTGGAAGTAACAGAAACAAATCTAAAAAGCTGTAGTAGATTCCAAAATGCACAAACAAACTGTGATGAAAGACCATGGTAACCCAAAATTCTTTCACAAGAGCCTGTAGACTAAATAAAACCATTTGAAATTATCTTTCCTGCCATTTAATTTAAACAAATGCCAGTAAGTAAAAATCTTACAACTTTTTTTCAGTTAGTACTTGCTATGATATTTTCTACATCAGACCCAAGAAATTACTCAAAATAAGCTCTGGTTGCTGTTTCCAGTCCTTAACCTCTCCTGTAGTGTAACAATGAGTTAGGCATTTACCTACAGATTTTAGTTGCTCTAGCTGTAAAAGTGATGCTTGTAGATTCATGAATTTAAGGAGCTATTCATAAGCCAGTGACATTTGTCTACTATTTGACATCTACCTGGACATTTTGCCCGTCGCGTACCTCTGTAAATTGAACAGATTGTCCTAATTCGTCTAACTAATTTAAAGGGATTAGCCAGATCTTGATATTCCTGCTGTGATATCTTGAGATAGAAGACATGGGTTTGAAGTTCTATTACACACGAATTTAGATGTTCAAATTATCCATAACAATAGGAAATGATTCACAGGATCTGGGATCATCTACATAAAAAAAGAAAAAGAACATTAATGTGAAGATCACTTTAAGGAATTCTTTGAGTGTATAAAAGCTGAACCAAGTTTTCTTTCCCCAAAAAGATGGCATTTTCATCATACATCAAACACCAGAAACAATGCAATGAGAATATCCTTTAGCTGATGGATACTACAAAGAGTGAGACGTTAATGCTGAGACTTGTCAAGCTGTCATTGAAAGAAACAGATATAAACAGCAGCAGAACTTATGAAGCAACAATTATGTTTTGGTCCCACTAGATTTTAGATGCAAATTCGCCATGGCTTGGATTTAATTGTCTCCATTACTAGAGATTTCAGTAACCAGATGGTCAGGGAAAATCTATAGTTGCATGCACACTTTGTAAAGGTTAGTGATATGTGGAAAAAGATACTGTTACTTACACGTTATCTTTGATGTGAAGACATTGCTCAATGAGACAAGACCAAAACGCGTCTTATTGTGCATTATGTTTTACTGTTACGCTCATTATTGCCATGCTAATTCTTCCCAAGAAGGTTTTGATTTTCTTTCCAGATGTTGCAAATTGAACTGGATTGTTGCAGTCAAGAACTGATTTTTCAACTTTGTTATTTTGTTTTTAACTCTTATCAAGCTCCAGCTTGCCAGAGTCTCCTGCAACATGATTCAGCTGACAAATAAATGAAGCTGGGTTGCAGGTTGTAAATTACAAATGTAAGAAGCCATAATATTTCTAGAAATATAAAAATAAGAAAACACAATAAAAAATTGTACGTATCTCAGTGACAGTAAAGATTGATTTAAATTGTCTAAGAAATACTATACTAGGGAGTTGTGTATGACTATCTCTTTTTGGTCTTTTAAGACAATTAAAATCAGATCGACTGCCCCTGTTGATTAGGCATACTCTACTGGGAAAAGGATAGAGAAAATCCTCAAGAGCTGACTGCCTATAGTGCCCTTAATCTTAGGAAGTTAGCTGAACTTTTATTAGTGAATCTCAGAGCTCTTTGCTCTTTAATTAACTTAATTACTTTTAACTGGACTTTATTTGTAAAAAATGTTTCACCGTGAAAGATTGGATAATTTTTTTTTAAATGTGTGGATAGTATTTATGCAGGAAAATTCTCTACTTTCTGCAGAAAAAAAGAAGAATTGACTATGTAAGAAAGAGCTTTGTTGTTTTTTTGTTTGTTTGTTTTTTTCAACCAGAACTGTAAAAACATTTTGTTATGAAATGCTGAAATTCCTCATGAGAGTTGTACTTCAAGTTTATTGCTGATCTCAGGAGGTAGAATACTCAAGTAGATGAGACCATTCATGATGCCCTTGTGATAATTGCCAAATATGCCCTTCCTCTACAAGGAAGAGGAGAAGTAGAAATATAAAATGGGAAGTGTTGTGCAACTAAGACACTTTATACAAAGAAAACACTCAGCTGATTTTTTTTATATTTTGTCAAGACATGCAAAGCACAACTTCTGTGAAGTTCTACAGCTCTTTATAATTTAAGATACCATAGTTTTGATACAGAGTGATATACAGAAGGTTGAAGGTTAATGGAGGGCTACCTTTGAAAAGCTATGACTTTCTTTTCCAATAAATATATACAAAAAGCTGTATCAACCAGGCATGGTCAATGAGTATAGTGCAGCTGCAAGAAAAACTCAATTCTGTTCTTTCTCACCTGAGGGAGTCACAATATCTCATTTTAACTAAAGACTGACAGCTGAAACCTGAAACTAGTTTATTCAAGCCAAAAAAAAAAGATCCTGTACAGATCTCAGTTATGCTCCCAGTGAAGTCAGTAGTACAGCTCCCAGTCATAAAGATTTGTTGTCAAATCATTTAGCTACAAAACAAATGTGATGCAAGGAAAAATATTTAAAAAAAAAGCGACAGTTGATTTGAAAACTGAATGAGGCAGCATTGCACTGTCAGTTAAAAAGACACTAAACAGCAGGAGATTCTAGCCACTAATTTCTCAGTTCCAAGTGACTGTAAGTATGGTGAGGTAACAGTCAACAATAAATTGTTCTCCTATGAACAAAACAAGTGAGGGTTTTTGTAAAAGAATTTTATTGATCCAAATATTGATCCTTAATACAACAAACAACTAACTTCTTTCTTGCCAGCCCTCAAGCAAACTGTAGTTAAAATTATAAAGCAGAAAAGCCTTTTTTAAACTATAATGTCTTGATGCATATCAGTAATAGCATAGCCTGGACTCTATGTAAGTATGGCTAAGATCCTCACACTGCAAAGCTGCTGTACACTGTAGATGTGTACTGAGCCTTCATTTCTTGTCCATTCAGCCAATTCCCTCATGAGATACATTTTCTTCACATCATTATTAGACATATTCTGTTACTGTTGTTTCTCTTACGAGTATAGCTTGTGGCACAGCCACACTGGGGAATCTGCCTGGGATGAAAACTAACCCTTCACTTAAACAACCAGATGGGGCCTCATGCACTAATGCCTTGTAATTCTTACTGAGCATGTCTCACTTTTTTTCTGATAAGACAACTAAGGAAAAATTCAGACAACTTTCCTAATCTTCCATTCAGAACAGTTTTCCCTATTCTACATAGATTTTAATGGGGAAAGGGCTTAGTTATTGCTGCCGGTCTACAGGTCTTCTAGCAAGATGCAAGTGCTGAAGGCCAGAATGGGATCCCATTGTATTTTAAGTCATGTTACTGGATGTTAAAAAAAAACATTTGCTTGGTTGGTTTGTTTGTTTGTTTCCACAGGTCGGGGTAGGAATGATACTGTATTACTTAGCTGCCTACAGCTAAATAGACTAATCATATAGTCTAAGGGATGTTCGTGCCTAGTAGGAAGGAGTATTGGCAGTCCCAAGACAAAGGGCAGGAAGACGACACGAGATGACTCTAACAAGAAACAGTTTGAAGAGGCTGAGCTCTCCCTACGTTTCCATTTTATTAGCTCTCCTGACAACAGCAACAACAACAATGGCTGCTGAAGACATAGTATTTAGAGAACACCATCTCTTTGAAGGGATGCACGCATAACCTTCCTCACCCGGGGTGCGCCCCCACACCCTCCAGTGGTCCAGTCTTGCCAGAATAAAAACCATGATGACCTCAAATCTTTGGCAGGGCAAGCACCTCTTACATAGGTGTGGTCCTCCAGGCCATTCCCTGCCCAATCAATCAAATACTGCAGGGTATCCAGGGATATCCCAGAATTCAAAATAGCCCAGACGCAGTATCCTCTCTGGCCCTAGATCATAAGAGGAGGCAGAGGTCAGGGTTTTGGCAGAAGGGATCCTGTTGAACAGGTATAATAGGAAGATGTGAGCAACCAAGCAAGTCTGGAGAGCATGAAGAAGCTACAAAAGTGAAATGCAACCTGACTAACATGGGCCACTATTTTATATGGGTACAGGTAACAGTGGTCCAATCTAGAAGGAAGCACTGAATGAACATGTTCACCAGACAACCAAACATAGCACCCAACCACAAAGTCCTGTGCTGGTGCTGATATCTATTAGTAATCATCCCCTGCCTTTTCTAAGTGCTCTTGAAGAAATAAATGTAGATGTTGCAACAACTCAAAGGAATCCTCAGGATAAAACTCCTGGACAGCTGACAGAGCGGCTGGGTGGGTACAGTGATGAAAACCATATTGCATGTAAAGAAAGGTCTACTGTGGGGAAGGGTAGACACTAACGTTAAAGGCAAATTCTGCCAGACAGACATTAGAGGCATCCATTCATCCTGGTGGCAAGCAGGAGATAATGCTACAGGTTCTGGTTCATCCACTCCATCTGACCTTTCAGCTGCAGGTGATATGAGGTAGGAAGAGAGACTTACACACCCAGCAGGCCCATAAACCATTTCCAGAACCCAGCAGTGAACTGGGCCCCTCTCCCCTTCACCTGGCGGCAGACCATGGCAGTGAAACACATACTGCAAAGACAAGTGTGTAGTCTGAGGGACTGTGGGCAGCTTCTTTAGTGGAACAAAAATAGCTGTCTTCAAAAAACAAGTCCACAACCGCAAGCACTACACCTGGGACTTAAATAAGCCCACATAAAAAAAACAAACAAACCAAAAACTAATTTTCTCTTTAAGCAAGTTGTCAAGGCCTGTCCAAGATGAGACAAGAACAAAGGATATGAGTGCTCAACGGGCAACAGCTCAAAAAGTCTGAGCTTTACCTACTTGCCAGTTTTACTAGCTCTCCCAACAACAGCAGCAACAGCAATGGCTACCAAAGACATAACGTTTACAGAACATTATATCCTTTGAAGGAAGACAAGGATAACCCTGACAGCAAGACACATCTTTAAGACACAACAAGCCCACCTCCATACAAACATAGACAAAAGGCAAAGGATTTTTTTTCTAATTTTCTAGGAAAATATGATGTTTACGTGCATTCCGTATCCTGAATTAATTACTAAAACCTTTCTTGAACTTATTTATCAAAGTACTTGGTAATTGAAATCTGTGCTGCTTTTACTGGATACCTCTAAGTGAGATATTTGAGTAATATAAGCTGCACAGCTCCACTAAAGTATATGAAATTTCAATGCTTTACATGAACTGAGAGTTTGATAACTGTAAGCTATAAAATAAATTTAAGTTCTCTAGCAAAATTGGCTTCACACTAAGATTCCAGTTTCTGCATTGAAAATGATTCTGATTAAGAATTCTGGTTTGGCTCACAGCATATATTTTATATTGCTCACTTAAATTTGCAGCTTCAATTAATATGTCTTCTGGGAAGTGCATTTGATGATAAATCTGTGCCCATTTTTCACCTGTATCCATAAATCAATGCTAAAAAAGCCACATACACTTTTTTTCTGCCACAAACAATAAGCATTTTGTATCCTTGTATACTCTAACAAGTCTCATGGTAATCTTGAAATGTGTGATCGAACGGGAAACACACAAGTATGTTCCTAAATTTAAGGTAGCTGACCTAATCCCATTTTTAACACAACTGACCTTTGAGGCTTAAGAAGATGGCAGTTTTCTTGCTTTTTTTTTTTTCTTTTTTACCCCTTCAAAATATGGGATGCTGATCTAAAGTTTATTAAAGTAAAAGACTACCATTGATTACAGTAGGATTTGGGTAATTCTTTAAAGTCTTAAGCACTTACCTTTGAAAATAACGAGCAGTACATGTATTCAGGAAAATTGTCAATGCAAGTTTTGGTTTTCAGTAAGCATTCTATTCTATTCTATTCTTTACTGTGTTCAATTCCAAATCTCCCTACAGAGCTTAAAGAAATAATGAAATTATAAAAATTAATATGAAAAAAATTAAGCACATCATTAAATTTTGACATATAGGAGAGTTCAAGTCTAAAACTGGAATCTTAAAATATTCATACTGATTATAAGAATAATAATTCTGATCATAATAATAATAGGGAAAACTGCCGATAATTTGGTAACTTCCACTATAATCTTCAGCTACCCCTGAGCATCATGAAAACTGATGTTCTCAAGATTTGGAGAAAGCCTAAAAGAACTGGAAAGAAATAGGTCTGTTATTACCTCATCCCCAATTATCTAATTTAAACTTTAGCCCAAAATTGCACCCCCTGTAACCTACACGAGAAATTAAATAGCTATTAATTTTCTTTGTCCTGGGTCCACTCAAAGCCAGTAGTGCAAACCTCCGTGGTCTATGGTATGGGTCAGACTTTTGTAACCTGTACAGACGAAGTTCAGCACAAACTGGCAAAAATAAAACTCAGAGAAGTGGAGATGTCTGCTCCATTCACCCATTACATTAACAAAGCAAAACACTACTTAAAGTTTACATTCTGAATGAACATTTACCGCAGTTGCTCTGTATGCTTAATATCTGTGATGCTACTCAACTGGACACTGAGTTACACTAAGTTTAAACAAAGTATTTTCCTTTCCAAAATTAGCTTTTTTTTGTCAGCCGTGTCTCTTTCCTCCACCCACTCTTCATTTTTTCCTTATTTTTTTCTACTTTATGTTTATCTACATTTTCTTTTTATTTCTTCCTTCCTTTATCTCTGCAAACTTGTGCATCTTAATCTCTGACTCTTCTTCATACAAACCCATTGAACATTACCTAAACTGGCAATGTTGCCTTTAAAGAAGGATAAATTAAAATCTAAGTATATCAAATGTCACACAGAGCATAGGCATGTTAAATACACTTAGGATTTACAAATTCTTCATTCTATACTCATAATGCAATGGAAAAAGTTTACATTATTGAACTTTGCAGATATGCCCTTTATACCCCCCAAATGTCTATTCCATAATATTACACATTTTAATTAAAAGCTGCAGAGGTAAATTTATGAAATGAAATCCAAAAGTCAGTTTTTAGGTCCACCCTTCTGATTGTTGAACTAAATAGGATTTACAAAAGGACTTTTCAGGACTAATGCTATCTTTCTTCATGGGAAACTAGAATTTACTCCATCCATTCAGAGACTGAAACAGCTTAAGTTTTGCAACTTTATTTAGCCACAACATGAAGATTTGCTCCTATTAGATTTCTTCATGTTACCCAACAAGTACCAGCCATGGACCATACTGTGATTTCTTTTTATGTTGAAAATTTCCATACACAGAGTTGGAATTGCTCTATAAAATGCTGAAACAATGCAAAATAACAGCTTGTTCTGTTCTTTGTTGTTCAGTTTATTAGTAATCGATCATTTGAATATTAACATTATTAAATTGATTCTAATATTGGGTAATTGCTGTAGACGTTTAGATTTGAAACTGGTGAAGCTGGAGATGCTTGATTCGGAGGTTGGTCTAGGGTCATTAAAGAGAATCTTCTTCTGTGGCTGTGAGAATTTCATCAGCTTGTTATTAGGTCACATGTACTTCAATTTCCCTGGAAGAAATTCCTAAAGCTTTATTTTCGCTTCAGCTATATAAAAGCTTGTTTGTTTGTTTGCATTTTGTTAGCAAGTATTTTCTCCTACTTTTTCTTGCAATAATAGTGGGAATTTGTGTTTGCTATCTCTTTCATTCATAGGTATGCATAACGCTTCATTGCTCTTCAGCACAGTTTATGACAGTGAAGCTAATGGCATGCATTTAATAGACTGGAGTTGCAATTGTTCTGTAGCTCATAAGAACATGCATGCTAGTGAAGTATGTAAAACACTACCTTTTCAACTTGGTAGCATTTGGTAGAATTTATGTTATTTAGCCTGCCATAACAAAATACTGTGCAAAATAAAAAGCAGTAACAAACCAAGTCCTACATCTCTGGGTGGATATAGTTGTGTAAAACACGCACAGTCTCTCTTTCTCTCTCACTCTCTACCAGTGTTTATCCTTGGTGGATACCCAAGATACTATACACTATAGATACTTCTCATATTGGTATAAAACATAATTATCTGGAATGGAATTTTAAGCAATTAGCAAATTTTTGCTACTTGATGATGAAACATTTGGGCCAATCCTAACGCAATAATTACAAGTTTGGGATGTAATAGAGGATAGAGCTGGATTTGCCATGTTAGAAAGACCTTATACTGTTTTGACCTAAAACTTACCTGATATTTACATTTGTGCAAAGCACACTGCTTTTCTGAAGTTGCTAGTTTTCATCGATGTAAGCAAATAAATGTTTAAAATTAAGTTAGTACTCATCTACGTTGGCTACTGTAGACAGTCTGTAGCTTTTAAGTAGGTCAAGTTAAAGCTTTGCTAGCAAGTCATTTATTAAACTTAGGTCAACAGGTATCGATAATAACCAAGTATTTTTCTTTAATGTCCCTCAGTATAGATGAAAGGTAGATAGTTTTTTTTTTTTTTTTTGTTTATGGCTGATCCCACCAGAATAAATTGAGGAATGGAGGGGGGAAAAAAGGAGAAATTTTAAGAGGTCAACCCTCAGGGGAAGCTGTAGAACACATCTAGCAGAGTGTCCTGCTGGTCTCAGTTCTGGAAACTAGACAGCAAAATCCTGGTTTCCCAACTTTGTATGCAACTTTTGTACTGATTTCCTCAGGAGTGAACTGTGGTCCTTCTTTCCCTCATCTTCCTACCCTCAAGTTATGGGTTTAAGGAAAAACGTAAATAATTGTTCTTTATCCAGATCCCACTCAGTATTATTCCCTTGAAGTCCTGTGCCAATAGGAGTGCTGTGAGAGAAAAACCCATTCCCACACCTGTTTTCATGTTTATTTATCCAGCAAACAGCAAACCCTCCTGTGCTACATCCTTGTATATGCTGTGAAGTCAAGCATTTGTCTTTTCCACAGGACACTTGCCTTGCTGGTGGCTAAGGACATTACAAAGCACAAGATGTTTCAAGCTGTGCTATTTCTATTTCCCTTTGGGAGCCATTTTTCTGCAGATGATCTGCTTTTTATACCTCATATGATATTCTAGAAAAGTTTACATGTATCACAATACTC
This sequence comes from Nycticryphes semicollaris, assembly GCA_013400055.1. NCBI lineage: Eukaryota > Metazoa > Chordata > Aves > Charadriiformes > Rostratulidae > Nycticryphes > Nycticryphes semicollaris. The sequence continues at coordinate 915,821 of VXBJ01001916.1, forward strand.
AGAACATTATCCTTAAATAGATACAAGACATTTCTGTAGAGAAGCTCATTTAAGCACCCGTATTATTAACAAAATACTACTTCCTCTGGTAGAAAAAAAAATAAACTCTGCAAACTTATTAAAAAATAGGAGTGATATTAATGATGAGTAGGTCAGATTTGCAGGTTGTTAACCTCAAGAGTGCTTTATTAAACAAGCAAACATTTTAGTAATTTTAATAGGTGGATTAATTCTTGAGTAGGTCAAAATTAGAGCTTCTGTTAATAGGCTTTGGAGAAGATGTTTTGAAGATCTTATTGCAAGGGTTGTGAATAAAAATAGTATTGTGATACTTCAGGCCTCTGCACCTTGACTTGACAATTTACATCAAGGAAAAAAGCATCAATAAGGCAGAAGGTCCCATTCTGTAATGCAAATGGGAATACATTGCTGTGCATACTTGCAGGGCTGAAATTAGAGAGCTGGATCTTTATCATTAAGAAGTAAGCAATATTATATGCATGTACTTAGAATTTATTTGTCAATTAGTTATTTGTACTAATACTAATAAATGTCATTGTTAGTATTTATACAAAGTGACTCATCACATCAGAGAAATTGAAAAAGATGTAATTTATCTGATCAATCATAACTAAGGAACACCTAAATGTTGAATACTGTGGGCTGAATATCAGCATCTTTTCATCAAAATCCCAAACAAACAAACAAACAAAACGAGGAAAAAATATGTTGGGCAAATTCTTCTAACAAACACAAGGGCACTTTGAGTTGCCATGGGCATGCAGTAAGTAAAAAAGTTGACTGTATACTAAAGACAGCTGAGTCACAGCTTATGCTGAAAATGTTTACAGTTAATCAGGCTACAAAGAGATTATTTAGTGTACTTTTTTTTTTTTTTTTATAACAATTTATGGACAGGTATACCAGCCATTAAGATAATGAATTGATGAACTTTTCACCTGAAAGCAACAAAATTCAACAGCATTGGTCCTCCTAATTAGTTGCTCAAATAGCTGCTGCCTATTCAATCTCTATCAGTGACAGTAGAAACCAGAAATATTTTAATTTATTTTGAAGCTGTTGAACCAAAGAGATATGAGCTGTGGGGCTGTTCTTGCAAATTGCTGAGCACCTCTGGGAGACATCCTGTGTTTCAAACTCTTATCATACCACTGGGAACTGAGAATGTTGAACAGAGGAGAAAAATAATGCAAAATAGTTTCTGAAAATATATGCCCACATTTTAAATAAAATCAGTTTTGCTTTGTTTTCACCTTATTTTATATTCAAGCTTGATGAACATTGGCAGTATATTGGCAAAACTGAATGATAATATTTATGCTTGCAAGACTAACATGATCATTCAGTCAGTGAGGAAACAGAAAAAAATATAATGACACACCTAACCACCTAGATCCATTGACATAGATGATTTGCTAACAGTCATTGGTAAGAGTTCAGACTCTGTGCTGGATCCTTGCTAGTAATAGACCTGAGGTATTTTGGTTTTGCTATGTGTTAGCTGTTGTTTAATGGAATTCACAGCACAGATGATTATGCAAGGGTGGCAATGCAATGACAATAATCAGCCCTTACTTATTTATTAGTGCAATTCAGTAGGCAAAGTATTAAAACTTAGAAAATCAGATGCTTTGATTACTGTAAAATCAGTGCTTTCTATCTTGCTTCAATTTCCCAATCTAAAAAAATGAGCACATTTCCTGGTTTGTAATAAAGCTCTTTGTAATCTAGAAGTACCTGCCTAAAGACAAAAGAAGACAATATGTTGATTCTAGATTTCAGTCTTTGGCAGCTTCCACCTGCTTGGCCAAGTCCATACTATTCTTTCATAATATGCCTAAGAATTATATGACATGAAGAATAAAAAAATAATTCTAGACTTAAAAAAAACCCAACAACCTAAAAATTAAGGCAATAAGGAAATATATTGTGGCAAAATATATGAATTTTGTGTGCTAATTTATGAAGTCAATAATAAATAAACTAAACTAGAATCTTGTTGCATTTTGAGTTCCTGATGTATTTCTAAATATCTGTTCTTTGATCCATTACAGAAAAAGAAAAAAAAAATAAAATCACATATTCACATTCTTTCTACAGCCACAAACCATAAATCCAAGCTGTTAACATAACTTGAAAGTTATTCTACCTTTGTATTTCCTTGGTTTACATCTTAATAATTCTACTTACTGCGGTGATGTTGCTCTTGATTTATCTTGGCAGAACTTAATTGCAAGTAAAAAGCTTTTTTTTGTTTTTCCTCTTCACTTTTACCTCCTTTTTTCCAAAACTTACCTAGTTAAGCCAGTTAGGCCAAATTAAACCACTGCCATATTTCACCTGTCTCAAAGGCAAATATGACTGTGGGGTTGGCTCTTCCCTTGATGCTCCTGCCCCAGCCTACCACAGTCCCTTTTCACCTGCTAGAATTTCAAAATCTTCACCGCAGTCTTCACAGATCCAAATCTCCCCTCCAACCAGCAGTGAAATCCTTCCTGGATGCCATTCATCCCAGTCAATGCTACAAACCCTACCTTACTCTGATACAAAATTTCCTATGAACACAATTAGGGTTCCACATTCTTCTCCTGAAAAATGAGAAAAGGATGTTTGAGAAGATAACTATTTCTGTAATAATGTTTGGGTAACATTTTCTGATCTCATTTGCTTCCCTCTGAGTTCTTGTACACTCATTGTCTGCCTAGTTTTAATAAGGAACTATTAATAACCACATGGCAGCTTTTGTTTCAAGGTTACCATAAAAAATGAACTAAGTAAGCAGAGGAAAAATAAGCTATAGCTTTACTTCAGTTTTAGGACCTACGTGAAGTCTTAGTTCACTTTTCAAAGAATAAGTACCTCAGTTGAGTTGATGTCCCTCTTATAGCTTTCAATGAGAAAGTAAAGATTGAAATGGTAGACTGCTGTTTATTCTAAGCCTTTAGGATCACCTCTTCTGGTGGTCAAACTGTAGGAAAATATACCTAAGATAACAGAACAAAACAGGCATTTCTGTGTGAGGAGTCAGCTGGAGTCTGTAATGCCCTGTGTGCCATTTTATACCCAAAGTATCAAAAGTTTTCTAAATAATGCTCCCTGTTGAGAAGAAATGAGCCTAAATTTATTGGTTTTAAGCTGAGCCCATGTGTGCAAAAAAATATTTTCTTCTTTCTTGTACCAGATCAAGGTTCAGTGATCCATCAAATTCCAAAGAAAAACACTCAATTCTTGGTGGGTTTCTGCAGAATATTACATCATTTATAGAATATGTGACCAGTTTATGCCTTCCAAGTTGCTGTGAAAATCTTTTATCTGCATTGTGCTAATACTGAAGAATCCAATGACAGGGATCCTGTAGAGATGCCAGGACAAAAAAGGCACACCTAGCAGATAAGTGTTAATTGAGAATCTGCTTTTGCACCTTCCCATGTCCCTTAATGTAAATGGGGTTGGCAAGACTGAAGTTAATATAGTTGTTCTCTTTTAATATGAAATTAAAGTGCAGACTTGAAAAGCATGGTGATGAGAGACAGGGTGAGCATGTCTTTTTCCCCTCAGCATACCACTCCCTTCCCATCTATTGGCATTGGTGAACTACATGTATTCTGAAACCTTCCATTTTCTCACAAACATTTAATGGGCAGGATTTAACAGTGATTATCCAAGTTAGCAATTGGGAACATAGCCTGAAGGTAAAAATTAGGAAGAACTGCCTGAAGTTCACCACGAAACTCTGTAGAGAGTACAATGCACATGAGGGAAAAACTACCAAGCAATTTTAAGTGTTATTTTTTGAGTTCATTAATAAACGTAGAGAATTTTAAAAAGGGAATTATGCTTCCTAAAGTCCTGAGGGATTTTATTACCAACTGTCTGAAAATTATCATTTTTATAGATAAGCCAATTAAAGGGAAATAAGGCTTTTGCATCATACCATGAGTGCTAAACAGGGAATTGAAAAGGATCTGTTTCTGCTTAATAATTTAATAAGATTTTGTGTTTTGTATTCTCACAATGGGCAGTTGAAGAGCAAAACCTTTTCTACAATTTGAATTACAAGTGAGTTATTTATTGATTTGGGACATATAAGAACAGGATTCTTTATTGCTGCATGTAGTTTTCCAATAGCAACTATTTTGATTTGAAGAGGAGAAGGCTCTGAAATGGTGATTCATAGTCCTGCATAAAGGTGATAAGGAGGGAGCCCAAATGCTGTGTGTCAGCTATTGGCCCAATCCCACTGGCTCTGAATAGTGCAAAAACTCTTATTTATCTCAGTGGGTTTTGGATCCGCCTGTTAACTGTACCTCTCTTGCTCAGGCTAGAAGTGACCATATGATGAAGGTGTCACCAGACATTTTTGTCATTGGAAAGGAAGAATCCTGAGTAACCTTGTTAGTCCAAAATAAGTTGTATCTGGTTCTTCAGGAAGTTTCATACTAGGAGTGCTCAGACAACCTCTATTCCTTCAATTAAGCTCAGAGTGTGAAACTAGAATGCTTTGCTGCATACAAGCACATCATTCAGCTTTACAGTGAAGCACCCAAGGAAAACATACTGCTATGAACAGAGAGAGAGAGAAAAAAGGAAATAGACACAGATAGAGACAGAGGCACTGCTGCAGATCATTTAGTATGCATGGAGACGTGTATCAGCCTCTGCAGACATACCCAGGTACCCAGGAGAGGCTTTATCTCAGCCTACCTAGGTTAACTTTTAAAGATGTGCAAGATAAAAGAGCTTTCTATGAGTTTTTGTTTATGATTATAACTAGTCATAGTACTTTTTTCCTTTTTGGTAGAAATTAATTTTTGAATAAAAAGAATAGTTCAATACATAATTTCTGTTACTCTGTCCAAAAAACCTCCAAAAATTAATATATTTTTTGTTTCATAATTTCATAATTTTATTCAGGTTCAGCTTGTTAAACAACTTATCTCATAATAAATTTTAAAAAAAGTCCTATGGAAAACAAAACTATTTTTCAATAAACTGTACAGGGAATGTGTGAGCAGATAAACTATGAACACACTAAGCTCTTTAAAATAGGTTGAAAACTACATACATGTTTGCCTACTGCCACAGCATGGAACCAATTCAAGGCTTCATAGGAACATAAGCCAATTTATTTGGTTCTCATTCTTGGAATGACAGCAGCGCAGGATCTGGGGGAAGGAAGCTGGAGGAAGAAAGAGAATGTCCCTCTGTTCCTCCTCTCCCTTCTACATCTCCTGCCCTTTCAACTAATCTGATTATTCTGCTCTGCCACAAGCATGCCAGTGCTGTTTCTTCTACAGAATAGAGAAAAGGTGAGCCTGGATTTAAAAAAATGGAAAAACCTCAGGGGAAAGAGAAAGAAGAAAAAGGAGAGTGGGGCTAATGAGCCCATGCAAACTTAACCCCTCAAAATAATTCCAGTAATTGCCTTTTGTGAAGGTGGAAGTAGAAAGCTGTTCTCTGTTTTCCGCTGTTCAGGTGATAGTGATGAGCCAATTGGAAAACATCCTGGGCTCAAACAATTACACTTTTCTCCTAGACACAAGCAGAATATGCAGCTGCAATTACCTAACTGTTCTGGGAAGTCTTTGAGTGTAAGCTGATGCTTAGTTTGCCTAGGCAGAAAGGTTGGCCCTCAGTAAGCACCTGTGAATTCTGCTGGGCAGACGGGGGCAGAGAGCACAAGATAAGCAGCTTCAAACATTTTACCCCCAGGCTTATGGACAGAAGAAGAGATTTTGTGTTGGCATTTGACCCTGGGCCTGGAGTACCATGATCCTGTATTACTTATAGGGTTCCATGCAGTATCCTTTTTGCTTTCCCGCTGTTTTACATACACTGGAGAAATGAAGACCATGTTACACCGTTCCAGGAAATGCTACTCCTTGGTACAAAGAATAATAGTGAAAGCCTTTGGCATAGCCATATATTATCTACATGTTGCTGTCTAAGAATTCTGCACGTATTTTTTAGCACAATGCACAACTGTACTGCTCATAAATGTGAAAGGGCTGATAATTCATATCATCGCTATACATATATGTGTATGCATGTGTGCATAAGTGAGAGTGTGTGCAGGTGTCTACATGCACGTGCATTCCTCCAGCTTTATATTTTGATTTATTTTGGTATTCCTTGTTTCTTCCTGTGTCTGACCTGCACTGTCTGTGTGCAAGGAAGCAATCATAATAATGACTGAACTGTCAGTCATGCTTGAACTGCTCCTGACAAAAGGCCGGGTTGAAGGAAGAGAATGTGAAGCTGTTAACCCATTACAGCAGAAACTGTGTATAGAAAGGCCTGACCTGACTCAAGATGGCAATAAAATTAAGAGAAGGTGTGGAAAAAATACAAGCTGGTATATAGGCATAAACCTGAAGCCAATAGTATATCACGAAATATTAGCACTACTTTAATGAATCCAAAAGTGAGATTGCTTTTTTTACCAATTAAGGACCCTTTCATGAAAAACAAAGTTCATCTGAGTGAAGAATGTGTCCCTCTCATGTAATTCCCCTGAACGAGGAAGGTAGACTTAAGAGTGCCATTTAAACTTGGCTTAGACCTTTTTTTCTCCTTTTAATGTGAGATTTTGGATTCAAATTTTACTCATCAAGGCAAAATTTTAGCTTTCGTAATTGTGCTGTCAGGAAGCAGGGGTGGGAGGAGTGTGGGGGGAGGGAGCGGGGGGCAGGGGTGGTGGTGATGGTTTCTTCACCATGTAATGCCATTTACGACATCGTCATTCACAGGCTGAATGTAAATACTGATGGTACACAGCATTGCACAGAAGCTCATATTTTTCCTTCGAAACCGTTCTGGTTGGTTTTATATGCTGTTTTTTTCCCATTGTTTTTTTCAGGGACAGCTTCATTTGGAGTCATGGAGCACTGGATGAGTGTGCCAGTAGTCCAATGAACTCAGAATGCTGCTCATCTTGTTACTATACTTAATCTAAATAACCTTTTTTATGCTCTGTTGGAATGGCATTTTCAAAAGGCTATATAGTAGTAAATGAGTGCATATGTCAGTAAGGATTTGCTAGAGAAATCAAATCTTCCTGACAAGTACATTTATTCATTACTATTTACTACACACTCCAGTTGAAGGACAATTTCTGTGATTGTATCATTAACATTTACTGTTATTTTGGCAACATTTTCCAACTTTTTGCTTTACCTCCTTTCTTGCTTGTTGTGTGATTAGCAGCCTCTGCCAAACAGAAGTTAGCTTTACAAGGATTATATCACCAATATATTAAACAGATCCTTTTCTTTTTCCCCCTGTCAAGCTGGTTTATTGCACAGAAGATGCCTAACTATTAAAGTAAATGTTAAATACAAGGTTCCTAAGCACAACATTAAGAATCTACTACAGTTACAGCTTTGATAAACAGCAAAGTATATTTTCTTATGAGATCACCACTTCTTGACAGGCATATTTACATATTAATTTTTTTCTCTGAATATCAGCACATATACATTGATCCCAAACTGATGGCTTACCTCTGACATAGGAAAATACCATGCAATTATGTGAAGCTTCAATATATTTTGTTCTTTTTGTTTTTTCCTTTTTTTTTAAATTGTGATTTCATTTGAATAAAATAAGTCTTAGTAAACTTTTACTTAGGAATAATTAAAAGAGAAAAATAAGGGATTTTCCCTTTTGGAAGGATTTATCCTTTATCTCATTGAGTGTAACATGGCAAAAGTGCTAATAAAATTGCTGATGTGGACAAGTGCTGGAAATTGTGAGTCCAGGGGTAAAAGCACTGTGCTCAGGTAGATAGGATGTCAGAAGAGAAGCACCAAGATCACATTTACAAAAAAAATCTAGCTTTCTTCACCAACGAGGCACAGCATAATAGAATTCTATCTCTAGAAGCTTGTGTAAATTTATTAATCCAGAAAAATACCCTGCCTCTAGGGTATTTCCAAGTGAAAACTTCATATAATAAAGCTCTCCAAGCTAAAATTTTCTTCTAACGGGTTAAAGCTCACAAAACCACGCAAGTAGTCAAAGAAGTCTCCCATACTCAAAATTGTATTAGAAGTTTCTTTCCCTTAGGATTTTGGCACCTGGCTTGCTACTAAAAGTCCAAGCTTAAAGTCAGTCGCTTAAAGCCAGTCGCTTAAAGCCAGTGACTATTTTCCAGTGACAAAAACAAGGAATGAGTAAAGGGTCCCTTAACTGCTTGCAAAATAAGTGGTGGGATACCAGGATTTAGCCAAGGATTAAAACACTCAAAGACTGATTGTGCTATCTTCAAAACAGAACTAATTACTAAAAAACTCCACCAAACCCCAGTTATTAGAAACAATCTTAACTCAGCAGAGATCCAAACAGCTTCTTCATGTCTCACCAGGGCTAACTAGAAAATACTGAAGCATTGAGCACAATGCCAAAAAATTTGAGGGAAGGAGGAGAACTATAGGGAATTATAGATTTTCATGTGAATTTTCACCTGGCTGGTTAAATTCTGATTGCCTATTTGTCAGTGCTAGTTAAGTCTCAGAGTAAATGATACATAAAACTAAAATTTGTGAAGAAATTTGAAATAGTTACAATAATTTAACAAGTTATAGTTGTTTAAGGTAAATTTTTAAGAATTCTTACTTTTTTAGTTTGTTATTTACCCAAATGCTGACATTATATGTCAGTTTTACTTATGCAGTCTAATATGGTTCCACAACCAGCACCAAAATCTGTTTGGTCCCTTGGCTAGCTATAAATAAGTGAAGGACTTGGATGCACAGACAGCCCAACTCACTTGCTTTCCCCAAGATGGCTATGGGGAGCCAGAAATGGTCCTTTAGGAAGATCATCCTGCAATTAGCAGATCCAATATAGTGTCAGTAGAGCAGATACACAAGGAAATTTGGTATGTTTTTCATCTTACAATTGCATTTTGAATGTGAAAGTTTTTGGTTTGTTAAGCTGAGGTATCCCCCAAAAGTTATGAGCTTTTATTTTTTTTTAAATAAAGCTCTTTTGCTGCTGCACTTTGCAGTGCTATTGACTTCCCCTCTCTCTCAGATTAACCCCATACCATACTTACCAGCCTGTACCACCAGGCATATGGCATTGTGAGTACTGTTACTGTAAATACATTAGTTAGAGTTTCATAAAGGAAGAATTATGATAACTGAGCAGGTCAGAGAAAGCAAATGCTAGATGCTAACTTAATTTACACAGTGTAAAACAACACCAATGAAATTTACAAAACTACATAGGCTTAAACCACAGGTAAATAAGAACCCCATAGACTGTGAAAAATTGCCCAAGGTAATACACTATTATATAACAAAATTTAACATAGTATTGCAGGTGAACACTTAAGCATGTGTGATCTGGTAAAACTCTCCTTAGAATCACTTTACCCAATGAGGGCATGGTCTCCTTTTTGAATTATTCACCTTTCATTCTGCCTTTCAGTCCTTCTATTCTGTTTGAGAATACATTCTGCAAAGACAAGTGTGAATAACTGGTGCTGGATAAGGTTTTCAAAAGAAACAGTATTTCACCCGTCACCCATAAGCACAGAAACACAACATCAGAACATTGAGCCTACCAAGGCATTGACTCTTGATTTCTTAGTGTTAGAGTTTCAGTAATCCTAGGTAGGCTGGCTTATTTTTTCTCAGATAAAAGTTATTTTCTTTGGACTGCAAAGAATTTACTGTGAACCTGTTTAAAACCAAACAAACATAACGTATTGGCAGAGACATATACAAAAGATTCAATATACTGCATATACTGTCTGGAAATTCAATATAAATCCTTCAATAATATTTAGCTACCCAGATTTATGCATAGATAGAAAAACATGTTTGTGTTGGTCTGATCTTTGGTTCTAGGTCCACCCATAATACAAATAGACTTGGGAACCATGCCACCCACTGGGATTTTGTTGAGGTTTCTTTTATGTTACTCCATAGCAGCACCAAAATATTAACATCAAAGCAGATGTAAGCTAAAATATAGCAGTACTTTTAAGTCTTACATTGCTAATCTTATCTTGGAAGTGTGCAGGATGTGGGCTATATCACTGCTATTTAAAAGGCAGAAAGGGATATAGGGTCTATCTGCTTTCAGAAGGTTACAGTTTATTCCACTGAAGAAGTAAGGAAGAGAAGAAAAAGAGAGGAGATAAAATCTAGTGGAAAAAACAACCAACAAGTAAACTATCTTTGACTTCTCACAGTTTCATTTAATGTTTTATGGGTTGTGCATCATGTAGTCTCACAAATCTTGGAAATTAGAAAGATGCAAGATCTGTTGTACTTGTTGGGTTCCAGGCAGTTGCTATTTACCATCAGAGCAGGCAGCTCCATCTGCTGTATTCAAACAAGGCCTAGAAACTTCACACACTGATTTTAGAACTGTCTCATTTTCCCAGTTTTCACCATCATCTGATATCAGGTTCCTCGTTCTATCAAAGCCAGGAGACGAAATAAGGGATGTAAAATGTAGGTCTCTGCTTCAGGCAAAAATGACAAATCTGAATTCCGGTCTATGGTGGGTTGGGGAACTAGTCATAAAACTGTTCCCTGAAAGTGTTTCTGCGTGAAAAATGGCAAGTGGAAATAAAGGAAACTTTGTAGGCTGGAAAGTTAAGTTGCCCAGCTTGGTAATTAGTATTTTATAAGATAATTAGGTTTTAAATAATTGGGTGGAAGAAGTTGGGGAAAAGGGACAAATAGAAGTCACATTCCAAACAAAGTGCCAGAAGCAGCAAATCAATGCCAAGTGCAATTATCGAGCAAAGGCATATCTACCCAAGAGATAATGGGAACTCCAAACCTTTCTTTCCCCACTGTTTCTCTCACAGTTTCTGTCTCTTACAATTTTATTTTACTTTGTCTGTCAGAAAATACATGACAGCAGAACATCCAGCTGCTTATGGAAAATTCAATAGCTTTTGTGATTTAAATCAATATGATTTAACAGGTGGTTGTTTTGCTATTCACATGTGAAAAATCATTGCAATTATAATTCTCCCATAATAAAGTGTTCTTTATGTTCACAGCCTCTGACAATCCTTGCTCAATTGCCAGCTTCCCTTGCATCTCTGGTAGTACCAGATCTCTGATAATCCTCTCCCACTCACACTGAAGTTTCTTGGCCTACCTTTAGACAGTCATTGCATCAGCTTTTTGGGAACTGCCATCATTAACACTTGAACTCTTTGTGGATGTTGCCACTGGTGGCAAAACCACCAGTTTGTGATCTACAAAGCTCACAGTGGTAAGTCAAACCTCAGCCTTCTGGACATATGTAAAGCTAGAGCTAACAAGAAGTGAGAAGCAAAAGTAACAACAAACGTTTTTTCTAAAGGATTCACCACTTCTGTGATGCTTTTAGGTGAAAAAATGACCACTTATTATTTTGGTTTACATTTTGTTTCCTGTAGTATCCAGCTGGAATTATATTATTAATGCTCAGGCCTTCTTTGGAGTTATAAGTTAAAGTTCTACAAGTTAAAAAGTTATGTGGGGTGGCTGTAAATTGTTGGCCTACAAATTAAGAACCTTGTGTAATCTAGGCAAAGACAATGCAAAACCACCCCATGCAAAGAAATGTGCTTGGATATGTCCTTCTGTTGTGCTCTGCTTCCTTGTTTTATCATTTTGGCCTAATATGTAAACAGGAATTGGTCTGATTGAGATGTGGTGTTTGAGGAACATTGATTCATTTTTCCCTCTTTGCACCCTTCACCCATGTATTTCTAAATCATTTTGACTCATCCTAAATGTGAAAAATGCAAGTCTGAACATTTTGAGGAGGTTTGGGGGGATTTTTTAAAAAGACAAATGACAGTAATTTGTATGTGACGTCTTGTCAACCTTAAGCCCAGATGTCGCCAATTTCCACCGTGTCTTTAAAATAAATAAAGAGATGAAAATAACAAAGATTAAAAACAAGCTGCTGTTGAAGGCCTGGTAAAGAGCTTTCCAAAAGACAATCAGAGGCTTATTGTGCACATACAGTATGGTACTCTAACTACATGGCATGTCTCTCGATAACAAGATGAAGGCTTCAAACCTTTTGATCTGTGGAGGGTGCAGTGTTATTGTTTGTAGACTGAGCATCCCCACCAGCATACCCAGTCACAAATCACTGCAAGAGCCTGGAAAAATTAAGATATCTTGTTGTATCAATAGGGTTGCTGCAAGTTCTGAGACTGGGATGGTGTGAGTGGCATCTTGTGAATTTCCTGTTACTTTCTATTTCTCTCATCTACCTTATTTTCCATACTTTATAAGCATTAGTTCAATATTAATTCATTAATTTTGTACTCTCCTATTTTTCTGTTCTGGGATCTTATGAACTCAAAATTCCCCCTTGAATTCAGCATAGTACCAGGTGTTACTAATCAATACTAGATTTTAGTGTAATTGAAGGCAATTTGACCTAAAAAAGCAATATTAAAGTTTAAGACCATGGTCTTTCTCAAACACAGCTACTTATTAGAAGACAAACAGGCATGTAAATACCTTTGACGTCCTTCTTTTCAAAGAACCATGTAGTTTCTAAACCTATACAGGGGTTAATTTCTGAACCCAGAGTTACAATAATTTTATGTACATATAAGGCTTTGTTTGCTTAATAAACTAAACAAAGTGTTTCTTTATTTTATTTAACTTTTTGCAGATCATTTTTTACTGCCTTCCAGTGAAGTGATTATTTATTCATTTTGACAGTGTTTACCCCAACATCAAGTATTATTTTTCCTTCTATAAGATTCAGTTTGAGATTAACCTACGGGTTTGGTGTTTGGTCAGAAATCCTTCTATCTGGGGAATCCAACAGTGTCTGAGTCCTAAATGACTGGTTTAAGCTTTCCTGTCTTCCCAGCCTGTAAAACAAGGATAATAAGTACTTCACAAACAGAACTGCTGTGAGGATTCGCCAGTTACTGTTTGAAGACGGCCATGGTCATGATTTAGCGTTAACCTATAAGAATGTGTGACTTTGAAGTTTGGGTTTCACTGCTGCGTTTCCTATCAATGGAATAACTAAGAGATGAAGGGATATCTCACGCAAGAGGTCCTCCAGCAAATGTGTGCCGTCTAGAGTACATGATACTACTTAATCACCCACAATTTCTTCACCTTCACAGCAAGAGCCCTAGCATTGCTGCTGAAAGTAATCACACAGTCTACGCTTTAACCTGCACTCAAACACTGGGCCTTAACTGGTTCACATGTTGTTAGGCACAGATGAGGTTTAAAAGAATACCCTAGCAGATGTAACCCTATAGGGCCTAATTAAAAACTTCAGGGGGCACTAGATCTGGACAGACAGGCTTGTAAGTAGTGATTTGGTACTTGTACAAGAAGATTTATGAGTTCAAAAAAGTAATAGATATCAATCTGCATATCAGTGAGACTATTGTGGCATGCAGGTGAAGTTCATTTACACAAAGAGTTGTGGTCAATAAATTTGCAAAGAAATTAATTATTTCAAGTTGCTGTAACTGACCTTCCTTACCAAGAACTAGCAATTAATGAATGAAATGGATTAATAAGCAAGGTGAGGAATAAAGACCAGGTGGAATACGACTGTAATGTCAAGAATCACCAGAAGAAATGATGGTATTTCCATGAGTGATCCAAAAGATCACTCTGCCTGGGTCTTCCCTCCCTTTCTCTGCCGTCTTCCTTGTCCCTTCTTATTTCTCTTTGGGTTTAGGGGTTTTTTTTCTTGCTTCCTGTTTTAACTGAACAACCAAAACCCCACTGCCAAGTGAAATCCCTGTATTTCAAGAATGTCAGAGAAACTTGCTAAGATTTTATTTATAAAAGGTACCAAAGAATAAGATACTCATGCCCACTTTTCTTCCTTATTCTTATTCTCCTCTGCAAGGAACCAGTGTATTTCCTTTCTTGTTTAGTTCCTATATGATGGATTTTGCAATGACGATTATTTCATTTTTACACAGATTCAAAATCAACTGTTCCTTTTTCTCCTATTTTTTTCTGGGTTTTATTTTTTTTCTTATGTCAGGTTTGTTTGTTTGTTTTTTTTTTTAAGAAAGAAGTGACACTGACTTGAGATTTGTTTTAGTGACCTCAAACTTTTGTACTATGTCTCAGCAGTGTTTAAATGAAATACTATAAATTGACTGTCCATTGTAAATCTGTAATATTGTGTCCCAAGCTGCTAGGAAAAAATCATAAATCAAATTCAACCAAGCTTCACAAATGGGAAACATAAACTATGAACTTTATTGATCAAGTCTATATGTATGAGTATTCACACAGCAGTTATTAAATTCCTGAAATCCTATCCCAAAACAGGTTGTAATCAGAGCACAATCTCTAACTAAGTTTCTTGGAATTATTGTTGGGTTTTTTTTTTTTCTTTGATTCATTCAAGATCCAGGTTTGGAAGTTGGCAGAAATATTCTGTGGCAGGCTGTTACTGATAATACTACGTTGAATGACATCTGGGATGAAACAACTCAGATTTGATTACCATTACAGTGTATTATTCCCAGAAGCAGGAGGGAATGGTGTAAACACTGCTGGACATGGATGGAATCCCAGCCTAAGCTGAATCTCCAGAATCAACAAAACATTATGCAGAGTCAAGTATGCTACCCAGTTAAATTAAGCATCTTTGATCTAACAATGTAATTCTTGCACTTAAAGAAACAAAATTTCTGATAGCTTTATGCTATGGTCTGCTTAAAAATAGAGATGTGTGAGCTGTCGGATATTTTCTGTGACAAAGATCTGATCGAGTAATTATCCACAACAAATTTTGGGTGCAATTTCTGCTACTCAGACCCTTTTAAAATTCACTAGAGGGTGATTTTGGCAGCCTGTCAGCAGGGAAACAAGAGAATGAGTTGGGAAACATTAATAACAGTTGAAGACAACAGCTTCTGAAGCATTTGAATCACCATTCACATGCGTGCAAAGAGGCTGCCAGATGAGAAAATAAGAAAATAGGCTGACAGGAGCTAAGAAAAGGCCAGAAAAGAGACACTGGAAAGTTATATCCAGAAATCTGATATAAAATTTAAACTGTTGGGTTTTTTCCTAAGCTCTTTCCGGGTGGCATCTCACAAAAACCCAGAAAAAGGCATCCTTATTCCCTGCATCCATATACATACACACACTGTGTTTAAACACCCACGGTAGAACAGATCCCCACTCCTGTCTGTCTTAACTGAGAAAATCATTAAGTCCCAACTGAGAGAGCAGAAGACTGTAATAGTCACTCTGAGAAGACAAGTCAAAACAGTGAGGAATGCAGCTACAGCTGCTATAACCAGCTAATTTCTGCTTGGCAAGGAGAGGAAGGAAATCCTGGTACCTCACTGTGAGAAACACTGCACTTTCTATTTTATCTTTTATATTACCACATACAGAAGAAACTCTTAATTCTGTGCAAATACAAATGAGGTGCTTAAAAGAGAAGGAACGTGTTTTGTAGAAGGCTGGTCTCAATCTGCAAGTTTTGAAGAGTTTTGTCTTCTTTCATTGAAAAACTTACAAAAATTAACATCCTAGTTTTGCAGTTTTCTTCCCTCCATTATTTTTTCTCACTCCTCGTTTTTCTTCCCATTTACCACTATCAAGGAAATAAATAAAAAAATGTAAAAGAGCCTGAATATAGGTGGAATGATAACAACAACAAAAAAACAAACTATTTTTTCCTTTACTAAACATTTTTTGCCTTATGTAGAACCATAGAATCATCTAGGTTGGAAGGGAACTTTGAGATGATCTAGTTCAACCATCAGACTAAACCTGATAAAAAACCATCACTAAACCACATCACTAAGCACTGTGTCAACACCTTTTTATAGATCTCCAGGGGTGGTGCCTCAACCACTTCCCTGGACAGCCCATTCCAATGCTTAATAACCCTTTCAGTGTAAACACTTTTCCTGATATCCAATCTGAACATCTCCTGATGCAAGTTGAAGCTGTTTCCTCTTGTCCTATTGCCTGTGACTTGGGAGAGGAGACCAACCCCCACCTCTACAAACATCCTTTCAGGTAGTTGTAGAGAGCAATAAGGTCTCCTCTCAGCCTTTTCTAGGCTGAACAACCCCAGCTCCCTCAGCCTCCCTGCGTAAGACTTATTCTCCAGACCCCTCACCAGCTTCCTTGCCCTTCTCTGGCCTGCTCCAGTCCCTTAATGTCTTTTTTGTAGTAAGGGGCCTAGAACTGGACACAGTGCTTGAGATGGGACCTCACTAGTTCCAAGTAGAGGGGGACAATCACTTCTTGGGTCCTATTCACCACGCTGTTCTTGATACAGGCCAGGATGCTGTTGGACCTCTTGGCTACCTGGGTACTGCTGGCTCCCGTTCAGCTGACAGTTAACCCACACCCCCAGGTCCTTTTCNCCTGCTCCAGTCCCTTAATGTCTTTTTTGTAGTAAGGGGCCTAGAACTGGACACAGTGCTTGAGATGGGACCTCACTAGTTCCAAGTAGAGGGGGACAATCACTTCTTGGGTCCTATTCACCACGCTGTTCTTGATACAGGCCAGGATGCTGTTGGACCTCTTGGCTACCTGGGTACTGCTGGCTCCCGTTCAGCTGACAGTTAACCCACACCCCCAGGTCCTTTTCCGCCAGGCAGCTTTACAGCCACTCTTTCCCAAGTCTGTAGCACTGCATGGGGTTGTGACCCAAGTGCGCAGGACCCAGCACTTGGCCTTGTTGAACCTCATCTCATTGGCCTCAGCCCATTGATCCAGCCTGTCCAGATCTCTCTGCAAATATATCTGAGGTAAATGACTTAGACCTTCTCCAAAATAGCACAAAGACAAAAGATTCCAGATTTTCATACCTGTGTCCTAAATCTCTGTGACTTTTATTCCAGTCCTACAGGAGTTCCTATGCTGGCTCTGAGGCAGCGTATGTGCTTGTCCTGCCCATTTCCAGTGTGGAAGGTGTGGTGGCACCAATGTGTTGTTCTAAAGGTCTTCAAAAATCCCAAACCCCAAATCGCATGGGAAATTATAAATATTTCAACCTTCATCTTCACCTTACATTTTGATGAGAAAATCAGCTAGCCATATGTAGTACATAAGTAAGAAAAAAAAAACTAAAATCAGTGCTTAAAATTTGTTGTATTTCTAAAAATTTCAGTTGTAATTTTCCTTAGCCTGAACTCTCACAGACAGGAGTGATTTGAGATGCACACACACTGTACGCCGTTGACTGCACCGGTTCTGAATCAAAAAGCAGCTCAGCCTCAGCTTTACCTTTCTGGCTTGGGTGCAGCTAATATTTGCTGCCAGCGTGTTATGATGTGCAACCTGTCACAGACTGCCTCGAGATTGCTGACGTCTCCACCACCATCAGCCCTGTTGTGTAGATCAACATTAAGCCTGAGAGAAGGCTGAGCTATACAAGGGGAAATAGACTTACCCACAAGCATGACTCAGAGAGGAAAATAGAAGTATTAAATGCAAAAAACTGCAGCACCTATAAGATGTTGCCAAATCTCAGGGTCACGGTAACGTCACCTTTCTTAAAACATTTTGGCTTGCTTGTTGTGATGGAAAATTGTAGATGTTAAGAAAGCATTTTAACATGGAAAGTTTCACTTTTGCTGAAACTGGTTTCCCCTCCCCAAAACAAACCCTCATCCTACTCCACATCCAACAACGTTTTGGGGATTTCTCTCTAGTGCTGTTACCAGGGTCTGGCTGTTAGCGTATTGTATCACTCAGATACCAGCTGTGAAGAGCTAAGTGGAATCAAGAGTTCCGTTTATATTTTTAAATGCCATGCTTCAGTGCTTTATCTTGTGTTAATGCTAAACAATTGATGTAACATTTCAGAATTACATGCTCCAGAGATATATTTTCCAGAAAATTTAAAAATAAAACAATTAAAACCATAATATTAAATTCTTAACATGCACGATTTCAGGTTCAGAGTTCAGGACCAAAGGAAACCACCTTTTGAAAGGGAGCCTTTTTAGCATCAGATGTACAGTTCTTATTTCTTCCGTTAAAATTATATTTCCTCTTGTCCTATCGCCTGTGACGTGGGAGAGGAGACTGACCCCGGCTCTCTACAACTTCCTTTCAGGTAGCTATAGAGAGTGATAAGGTCTCCCCTCAACCTTCTTTTCTTTAGGCTGAACAACCCCAGCTCCATCAGCCTCTCCTCATTAGGCTTACTCTCCAGACCCCTCACCAGCTTCGTTGCCCTTCTCTGGACATATAGCTCTAGTCTGCTTGAAACCACGAAGAAATGCTTTGCCAAAATCATGATAAACAAAGGTATGTTTCCAGGTAAGTGTTTTGTGTGACTTGATTCATTGCTGTAAAGCCAGCTCCAGGCTTATTCTAATGCCATGGTGTAAAATTCTGTTGTAACTGTAGGAGTACCGCATAGGCACAAGACAATTACTAACACAGTAATGTGTCAACATTCTGGTTTCTTCTTTCTGAACTGTAGAATTTTCATCTATGACTTATTCTGAAACAATACTTTTGTCAAAATTCTGAAATTATTTTTCATATTATTTTTCATTTTCTCTTGTCTTTTTCTGGTTTTCTTTGGATGGTTGGTTTTGGGTTTTTTTTTGGTTTTTGGGGTTTTTTTTAAGTTGTTATGGCCAGTTTTCATACTAATTTTTAATGTAGGCAGCAAGACAATTATCAAAACCTAATATCTAGCATTAGACTTGATTCTACAGAATGCAAGTGAGTAATATTAAAAAATCACATTAGCAGGTGGGCAATGAGATAGACATGAAAGCAGCAGGTGCTTAAGCAAAATACCTAGTGAAAGTCTGTAATCATACCAGAACCACCTGAACAAGCTCTAAGTTTCTCTTAACCTTTATCAAGGAAAAAGGAAAAATTGTATATACTTCATTGACTTAAATGGAATTAGTTCCAGACAGTGGAATGTATCCAGGGACAATAGTATATTAACAGTACTTGAAAAGAACATTTATAAGGCTAATTCTCTAATAATTTTTAAAATTCTGTTTAGTACTTTTGCTAACAATAATCCTTTGAACTCTTGGTATCCACTTATATTAAACAATGTTTGTTTTAAAATAAAAATCCAGGATATTTAATTTTAAAAGTTTACAATAATGCCTAAATTATCTTGGCAAAGTAAGCATAAAAGCATCATATTTTTGGTGATTGAAACCTTGTTATTGTTTCTTCAAGTGCAGAGAGTGCCAAGAAATAGCAATGACTACAAAAGTAAGAACTGTAAGGGTAAAATTCAGTTTTATTTTCAGGATATTTGAATTAAATGTCTGTGAGATTGAAAAATAAAAGTAATAATTATAAAAATAGAAACACTGTGATCTCAGCTGTTGTAAATCACCTTAGCTCCAACATTTACACCAGACTTAGTAAGACTTCATGTCCAAAACATACTTGATTTCTCAAAAGCATGTATTCCTGGGTGTGTAAGACTGAAATAATAGTACCTTGTTATGCTAGGAAGTGAGATTTCGTGGAACTACTGAGATAACCATATTTTCTTCAAAAAAGAAGACCAGATCTTTCAGCACAAATAGAGGTGAAAAACCTCTGTTGTGTGCCATTTGATAGCACAAAAACTGTCTTATAAGCAGCAGTCCCATTTCCTAACACTCCCAACCCCACTCCCTTCCCAGGCATGTTTACTGGCTGATACCTCCTGTTCTATTTTTACCTTCTTTCTCATGTTATTCCAGCTGACAGGTTAGCTCTGTTTAAGGGAACAGCGAAAGTATTATGTCCACAATGAATATGGGAGTCCTTTTTCTACAGCTGCCAATGTTCCCTGTTGTTACTCACCAGCAGGGACACACTTGTCCTCTTCTGTAACAGGCTGTGCAGTCCTTGTGGAGTGTCAGTGAGACCACTCAGTGTCTACTAAATTCCTAGAAAATGCATTGACAGAACTACAGGGTTTTCATATCTAGCATGGAATGTTTGGGCACGCAAACTAAAAAATGAATTTTGCAATAAATTGATGTGCACATTTCTTCCGTGGGTCATCAGATTTACAGGTACATCCGGTCAGCATGGATCAGTCACGTACTCTGTGGACAGCCTTCACAACTGGATTTTTATAAGAAAACATTCAGCTGAACAGAGTGTATTATAAAATTTGTAAGTAATATATATCGTGTATCAATCCTGAGTAAGAGAAAAATATTTTTCAGTTATTGATAAAGACATGGTCTCATTCACTTTCATACCTTTTCCTGCATATGCAATCATATGAACCAGCATGCTTGTCATATAATATTAACATATAAAAAATCATAGTGGAAAAAGATATCCACTAGTATGACTTCCAATGAAATTTGTTAGAAAGCAGCTATGGTAGAGAGTAAAGGAACATTACAAATTTAATCTTGTTAAAAGCATCAAATGTGGTTAAGGTATATAGCCTGGGAATAACCAAGATAACCAGCTTAGATCACAGAACCAAGTGAAGTTTATAGTCTAGGATCACTGTAATTGGGAAAAGTTTACATACTTATATTTAATTTATTTTTTTAAGAATAGGCATTTTTGCAGCCTTTATGATGCAACTAAAACTCTCCCTTCCCTTCCCTTTTTAAAAAATTAAAGTTAAAATTAAAAAATATTTCAGATTTTATTGTTGTGTTTTTCTGAAATGTATTTTTAAACTTAAAAATCCATTTTGAAATCTTATAGGAAAGTTACTTTAAAACGTTACTATCAGTTCTAATATAAAATCTGTGGCTTTGATAATAAATATGGCAATTCCTTTAGCATACACTTGTTCTCCTGCCCACAGGATCTGTTTTAGTTTCCCACCATTTCAGTAACTGTAAGAGCTTTACTGTAGACAGCTGAAGCACTTTGGGATTGACTAGAACTGCTAAGGCGAGATCTAGGTAACTTATGCATCAAAGCTTCGTTTCACCTTGCTTTCTGATCACTTGGTTGCCATTCCTGCACTCTCTCCTTACTGTGCTAGTATTAGCAGCAAAGGGGAAAAAAACATCAAGAGACAATATGTAATGTATGAGACGCCTGGTGACTGTGGTTTGAGGAATCCCAGTAGGACTGCACAGCCATTTTTCTTCTCAGATTTTCCGTGTTCATGGAGTTCCTATGTTTATATTCCCAGCTAGAGCGATCAAGTGCCAAAAGAAAGGATTCTATAAATCTTTTAAGACAGACATAAAGCAGCATGGTATTTATAGTGATGAAGAAAGTCTGCTCTGCCCTTTTCCATCTTGAATTGTGAAATACACCAACGCAACAGGCTCTGCTCTTGTGCAGTACCTTTCTCAGTATTTCACATTTATTTTTACTTTTTTTTTGAGGGGGAAGCCTTCCTCAGTAATGCTCCTGAAAGAAAAGACTAAATTTGGTGAATGTTTGCTTCATGAGAGCTTTCTGTCCTGTTGGATGAACACTACCCATTATGTTTCCTCTCCACCCCTTCCACCCTCGGTACAGAAAATCATGGTCCCATGTATTGTGGCTGGCTATAGATATGAAAAATACAGACCTACCAAAGGGTAGCTGTGAGGGTGATCCACTAGGAGGCAGATTTTATTTATCCTGAAACCAGTCTTCTCTTTCTTAACCACAGCCTATCTTTAAAGTCAGCTCAGGAAATCAATATAAAATTCCAGTGGAAGAAGCACTCTTCCACTGCTCTTCTTACTAGGATTTTGAAACCTCTGATATTGTTTATTGTATAACACCACCGTGAAAAAGGTTATCTTGCTTGCCAAAAAATTATTTTGTATTTATAAATAGTGCCTTTTATCAGCATCCAGAAGAGGACACTAATTTGCATGGTTCCCCAAGTTTTATGGGACCGTTAGTGTAACTGCTTTAAAAGCACATTCATCAAGTCATTCCTTTATCTCTGGTACAGCTCACAGCTGCATGATATAATAGAAAGTCAAGCTGGGGTAAAGGGTTACCATAACTTAGGATCACATTTTGGGCAATCAGCTCATCCATGCCCTGCAGCATTTATGTGTAAACTTAAACCTGTCACATGCAGAGAACACTGCCACATTTCAGCAAGGCTTATTAACTACTACTCTTCCTAAGTTTAAATTAAAAGACAGACTTACTCAAGGTTCTTTCCTCATACTTTTGAGGATGCAATTTCCTACAGTCAGGCTTGTTTATTGGCTTCACCATGCCAACTTCTGGTAACACTGTTTGTGTTTGCTATGTTTGCAGCCATTTTTAATGTTGTCTCTTAAATACCAAATGCAGGCATTTCGTTCATTTGAAAATTAAACACAAGGGACACAGGGTAATGATAAATGACGTTGTGTCAAGTGGAAGAGATATCTAGTCAGCACCAAAGGAATTAACGTTTGACTCTGCATTATTTAATTAACAGTCTGCAGGAGGGGTTAATAAATGGTAATAATATTAACAGTTCATATGAGCTATTCAGATGAAGCAATTCGTCCTGTGATCTGGAAAGAGGACCGGAAGGCAGAAAGCTCAGCTCTGTCTCCCTGGCCTTTCCAGAGAGTCTGTGTGCAGTTTTAAGCAGATCTCTTTCATTGCATTTTCTAAACTGCCCAGTCACTCAGAGGTCTATGTTTTGGTTCTGGGGTCTAAATAAATCTTACAATGTTTTCAGAGGCACTGACCATCC
This sequence comes from Nycticryphes semicollaris, assembly GCA_013400055.1. Classification (NCBI taxonomy): domain Eukaryota; kingdom Metazoa; phylum Chordata; class Aves; order Charadriiformes; family Rostratulidae; genus Nycticryphes; species Nycticryphes semicollaris. The sequence continues at coordinate 938,453 of VXBJ01001916.1, forward strand.
ACTGCAATTGATGTTCCAGCAAAGTCAGCTACCCTGAGCTCACAAAAGCTGTACTGAGAAACAGCTTCTGCCTTGAGTATGGTGTCAGTCCAAGATGATGCAGCCAACAGGATCACCTTCTCTTCACCACAGGGAATGAGGGTATCCAGGGCTCCTGCTGAAAACAGGTCACCTACACCAGCTGTGCACACCATTGGTGCTAAGTCACTGAGCAAGTTGGAAAGAGCATGTTTAGATGTGTTTCCTTTGGATTATTAATGTAGCTGTGCTAAGATATTAATAACATTTCATCAGTGGTGGTCCCAAACTGCTGTGCCAGAAAGGTCAACTACATAAAGAATTAAAAGCAAAGAAAAGCAACAAAAACCTACACTCAACTCAATGAATCAACCAAAATCCCAGTGCTCCAAACAAATATATGCCAGTGCCAACTAATTTTAAACAAAATATATGTTTGACTGTATTTGGTTTTGATATTTCTTCTGTAATTGTAGTACTGTATCATTGCATCTTTTTCTATTCATATTTTACTTGATATTTGGAGTTCTAAAGAGAGATTTAAAACTGCAAAGCACATTATCATTCAGAATGGTTTTCTAAATAATTTAGATGTCCTCTTCTTGTTCATGTCAATGAACAGTGCTATCAATATCACCTCGATATCTCAAATAAGTTTTGAAGCTGTATTTTCACACCTCAAGAACAGGGTGTGTTCATCCTGATATTTTAATACAGATCAGGAGCGTGCTTTTGAATCCAAAAGCTCAATCATTCCCACATAAAACATGATTTGTTTCACACCATGTAGTGGTCTAAGAGTGCATAAGCACCTTCTGGGGGTGAAACAGGCATATCCCTTTTGCATGAAATTAAACTGAAAGATGAACACCAAGGGCACAACTAACCTGGTCCAAACGCTAGTGGGCTTTCAGTCTGTGTGAACATGCTAGGGGTTGCCTGAAATAATATTCCTTCCCTAGAAAACATATGTAGTATGGACCTTGAATTCTCAACAATGAAAGGTTCACTTTCCATATCCATATAGATGCAGTTAAAGACTGCAAGGACAGGAAAGTATTTGTTGACAGCGCTCAGAGGAAAAAAGAGCAAAAGAAAACCACTATATGAGCTAACCAGCAGCTAGTAATATTTTGTCATCCTCAAACTTCATGAACACAAAATTGCAAGTCCTCCCAAAGCCACAGTAACCCAGTACGTAATATTCGTATAAAGAGCTGCTGCACAGAGAAATTGACTTAAGTACATTTTTTTAAGCCATCAATACATATGCAAATGTTCTTACTAGGATTCTGCTACCAAAGAAACATTCCTGGCTAAAACTGATTTCACAGAGACCACAAAACCACATTACCGGCTCCTAAATTTATGTAATTTAGTGGAGTTACATTTTTTTTGCCATCTGAGTGTTGTGCATAAATGCATTCAGGTACTGGACACCACAAAAGAGGTCCAATACTTTCAGACAGTTTTGAGTTCAACATATTTTTAAAAGTTCAATGTCTCGTCGAGTTATTCAGCACCTGCTTTATTACTAGACAAGATTTAAATGGCACGTTTACTTAAAACAGAGATCTGCAGTAGCAGAACAAAGCTACAAACAGCTTAAATGAAAACTTACTAAGGCTGCTGCTAACAATTTATCTTTGCAAGTATTTGAGGTTCACTAATTGGCTCCAAAAGTCTGTCCCTGGTCTGGCATTCTCAGGAGACATGTCAGAGCTCTGTTTTAGTTTCTGCCATTGTTGACTGCAAATATTAGAGACACAGACCAGACTCTTAGCTCACAATGGGCAGGGTTTCCCTCTATCCCAATTTCTTTTGCTTTTTCATTGCTATGAGTGGCAATGGAAGACCTCATGGTAATGTGGAGGATTAAGACATTTCCTTCCTTTGTCAACCCTGGAATATCTTGTTTAATATTTCAATCACATCTCCTAATTAGCATATTCCCAGCATAGGCTTCAGACTGCTTTTCTTTATCAGAAACCTCTAAAGATGCATATGTAAAATTGCACGTTTCATATTGCCTATTATAGGGAGTAGTAAGTAAAATGTTCTTCACAGTGAACTTATTGCTATTTGCTGTCTATGGACACCATATAAAGTGGAAAATGATACCGTAAAAGGTGAGTATTGGAATGGAGTGCTTATGCTAAATAACACCTTCTTCCCTGAAAACATACCTTTTATTTTAGGATATAACTGTAGGGAACATATACACTAGTAAACAAAATAGTGCTCTTAGGAATTTCATTGTTTATCTTCTGTTCATAATTGAAAAGCCTTTAGCATAGTTTTGGCCCAGAAAATGAAATCTTTCCCAAACATTTCTTTGGCACAAATTGGGAGTCAACACAAAGCAAGGACTGTTCTCCCCTTGTCATCATTCTGTAGCTTAGTTGTTACCAGTCCTTGAAGACAAGAGAACTTAACAATAGGAAGGGGTTCAGACTGTGCCAGCTATTCTGAGAGCGAAAAACTAATCCCTAGCACTGTTCAGTTTACTAGCATAGATGTAGTCTTAACATCCCAGATTTTTTTTTTAGCACAAATAAGGTCAGCAGATGACTTGGAAATTTATCTGAACATCATCCTTTGCATGACTAAGAAGCTTGCAACCCAAAAGGCTATTTCTTCAGCTTACAATGTGAACTCTGACATTGATTTGTTATCTCAGATAGTTTCCTTTGTGACCATGGGCTGTTGAAAGAGATGATCACGGTTGGTGCATTAGTATCATTTCTTAGAGCTAACCTCAGAGGCACTTAGAGCTGCAGGTGCACTTGAAGCATCTGATACTGGAAGAAAGCTTACCCGTTCAACACCATAGCACCTTGCAGTAACAAACAGCTTCTCTAGCAACAAAACTCTGGAGAAAGTATTCTGGAAAGTCTTAACAAGTTGTCTTTGAGCAGTTTACGGAAAATTTGCTACAAGAAGACTCTGAATTCTGTAATACTGATGTGGAAGATGTAGAAGATAATTTCTAATCACAAAATGAACAAACAAAAAAAAGTAAAAAAAAATGGAAAATGGGACTGAAAAATAGGTATTTTGTTCTTATATTTTCAAATATTTGTGCAAATATTTGATTATTAATATCAGTAGGATTTGTGATTTGCAGCTAAATCCTTGTGAAGAGCTTTACAAATACTTAAAAATGCCAGATGACTGGACATTAAAAAGGAAAAAAGGAACTTCCCTCCTCAAACTATCTCTCCACAGAAGGCGATTAAAAGAAAATTAAAAATAATGAATTCTTAAAATGCTAGGAATTTAATTTATTTTATGTGAGCTTTCTTCTTACTTTATTTTAAATACATTACAGTAGAAAATGTAGGATTATCACAACAGATCTGTGTGAGAAGGAGATTAATTTAGAACAAAAACGAAGACCATCCCTTGCTAGGACAAATCAAATGCTTGAGGCAGAGGCCTGGCTATATCTAGATATGGGTTTGGCGCAGCAGATGTGAGAAGAAAGAGCATAACTTTTGTAGAAAGCAAGAAGGAGCAGCAAACAAACAAGCAATGTATTGTGGTGAAAGAGCAACTGATGTACCATAAAAGGAGAATTAGACTCCTGTCCGTGAATAGATGCTGAAACAGAAATAAAGTTTGCAGCAAGGGCATACAATGCCAAAACTGCAATTCTGTGAATGTAAGACCAGAGATCCAAATGAGATCCAGCATCTCATTCTGATCCATCCATTCTGCCCATAAAGGGGCATTGGCCATAAGACTTAGTTTACAGTTTATCATGATGAGCTTCAAACACAAATACTGGAGCTCCACTATGTATTTGAACTCCAAAATACACAATCCCAGCTGCTGCACTTTGGTGCATGGCAGCCCTAGTTGACTATGTACATTTTTTATATATAAGTACACACCTCTATTTGCACACCAAAGAAATCAAAGAGACTATAACGTCTCAAGAAATATCTGCTGTTCTCTAGGGCTTCAAATGGATATTGTTGAATTTTCATATGATACAGGGTAGAACACTAGTCATTTTAAAGTGATTGACAGAATTCCCACCAGCTTCCATGATATTATAGTTTCACCTCCTATATCTCTCAGGCCCTCTGAAATTCTTGTACAACCACTTCTTTTTTTGGCTTTTTCCACCATCTGCTTATTTGTTAGCAATTAAAGCTGGACTACTATTTCCACAGGTAGAAGAACTTTCCGTTGGAGGATGATGGCTCAATTACATCAAATATTTTCTGGAATGTACAGATAAACAAAAATGTTTTGCACAGGTTTTTTTAAATACTTCATTTTGACAAGGTTGAAGAACCTTGTTTCAGTAACTGTTTTGATTAGTGATTTTATGAACACACAAGCAACAAAAGCCTATTATCCTGTAGCTAATAATAGAAAAGTCAGAACAAATAAAAAAGAAATGCATCTTTTTGTCCTAATTTGAGATGAAAGGTGTTTCTGAACTCAAATGAAACATAAGAATTCCATGTAGCTCTTCCTCTCACCTCAAACTCCAAGGACCTCAGGAGAACCAAACATTCATGTGACATTAGTTAGAGTGCAATAAAATTGTCCACTGTTTATACAAGATATTTCTTTCTAATCAGGATCTATACTGAAGAGCTGCTTTCCTGGCTGCCCGTTGCAGCAATTAGTCCCCTTGAAGCTTCACACCTTCCCAGTGCTGACCTTCAGATTTGCCAAGGCAAAACAACACCTGTTTTAAGAGAAACCACTAAAATTTTATGAAAAAATCCTGTCACCCAGTTTATAAATCTAGTGGCAGAGGCAGTGACAGGGAGAAA